>SNQJ01S0060428.1:42766-72275 GCA_010110895.2 Picea sitchensis
ACTTGATTCAAAATAATTATTGATCGTATGGAGGTGATTTGCAGAACAAATGATGATGTGCTTATTATAAAGAATATCATAAAATGATAATTAAATTGAAGATTAATTAGATAACACAAAGAAAAAAGAACTCAAATATACAAAATTGATGACAGACTGTACTACATCTTTGAGTTCCCTTTAAATAGTGATACTACTTCTCATAAATTCAAATGTCAAATTACAATAAAAAATAGACTTACAAAGCCAAATTTGAAGTCTCTCTTCAATTCCACTACTCAAAAATCAGATATAGAGTTTACCATTGAATTCCTTGCAAAATTATGAGAAAAATGAGTATAAGTCGACCATATTATGAACTACCTCAATTTCACCCTCTTTACATGCCAAACGATGCACTACGACACTCATTAATGGAAATCTGGACTAAGACTTTCAAAGACAACATATTAGCACAAAAATAACATCACCATTGTGCTCTTCTCGAGAAAACGAGAAGAATGAGTATAAACATGCCTATGTTTGGACATGGTACTCCATGGCACATAAATCTATGCAACACCAAATCTAATTTTCTCTTGGCATGCACTTCGGGACATCTGTATTGTACCTTCTATTGGGATCCATGCACACCTCGAGATTTGTGCCAAACTCGAGATGTGTTCCCATTAAATAGGGTGCAGGGCCCCAATCGTAGCCCGTACCTTACGTCAACATAAGTGTTGGGTTAACTGTCTTATTTACTTTATGATTTTATTGCCCCCAGGGTTCATGTTTGTTCGGGTTTCTAACAAAGCCTATAAAACTATCGACCCTCTTGGTAAACCAGAAGGAAACGCAACGCACAGGGTGCCCCGCGCCATCTCACCCGAGATAGTCTTAATGGGTGGCTGCAATACTCAGGTGTTTACAGCCTAGGATTGAGTGGGAGATCTAATAACTGTGTATAGGGAGTGCTACTGTAGCTTATTAAAGCAGTATACCATTATTCTTGATTAATGCAAGAAATATAATAACTCATTCATTTAACCCATCTATATCTATTGATATGATAAATAAATACATGCATTCAATAACATAACATAAATATTACCGTGGTTCACCCCCTCATGGGCTACATCCACAAAGATTTGGCTCTCAGCTCTTTTATTATCGTCGTTTTGTCATCACAAAGTCGTGCACTTTACGATTCCCTTCAGCTGGGCCAAGATCTATTATGAGGCAGACTAGATCGCACTAGGCTCCTCAACCTGCGATCTAACCCTCAAGATCTACAATCCCCTAGCCTCTCTAGCTCAACAGCTTACAAAAATAGGTCATACAACAAAATATTACACATTGACTCGTTACAAATAACGACTAGTCTTTTTAATAACCCACTCATTACAACAACTGTGTCCCTCTCCTTGATACCTAGATACTATATTTATACGTTTCTAGCTCTTCAGCCATTACAATACATTACAAAAACCCTAACCCTACCGTCGTTAGGTCTTCCATGCATGCACACGTGTTGATCTTCCTTCTAGCTGTCGCTTTCCTCGTGCATGTCTTCTTTCCCAAAATCGCCTTGTTTTTCACTTTGGTTTGCTTCCAACAAGCTTTGAACACTGACATGTGACTCATCCCGAGTCACCTAACCTTTGTGCACTTCGTCGATCTCCTTGGTGATCACTTGGAACTTTTCCTCGAGCTCTGTTGCTTGTGTCTACGCCTACACGATCTTCTCCTTGAGTGTGTCTACTATATGTGTTGCAATTTCATCCCTGATTAAACCTGCGCATTATACCTGAATCTTTGCTATATGTTCCTTGGCTTCCTCTACCTGTGCAAGAACTTCTTCCATGCGTTCTTGCAACGGTTCCATTTGAGCATGGCGCTCCTTTGTCTGTGTTTGCACGGTGGTTAGTTCTACCTGCAATTTCTTCATCTCCTACTCTCCTTTGATGCGCTCTGTGATAGGCATTGTTTTTCGCCTCTACTTGAGGTCTTGGATAGTTGTGCTTATCCTCTCTTCTTCCTTGTCGCACCTTTGGACTTGCTGGTCTTCCTCTAGCTTTGTCCAAAGTTGTGTTGCATTCCCGAACAAGTCAGCTGTTGTGCTAACCTGTCGCTCGATCTCCTGTAGCTGCTCTACTGCTTCCTGCTTGCTTTTATCCTTCACTGCTAGTGGAGTAGTGGGTGTGAGTTGTTCTCGGAGATTCTCAACCTCCTTCTGGTATTGATCAATTTCTTGTGCAATCTGATCAATCTTTTTTCGCTGCTATGAGTTCATCCTTTTGCGCGATGTTTGGAATTTTTTCATAAGTTCCTGTCACTTTCTACTCCAATGTATTCATGCACTCCCTTTCCTCTTGGGTTTCAAACTTATCCTGCTTGCATATTATTTCCAACGTGTCCCGCTTCTCCGTTGCCTGTTGTAATTCAGCTAAATCTGTGTGTGTAGGAGACTGTAACTCTTGGGTGACGCTGACCTGCAACCTGTGCAGAGCTTTGGATGGTATCCGTGGAAATACCAGTTGGTTTTTGGCTAAGTCCTTTAGGGGTGTCCGTCCCACGATCTCGTCCATATGCAACATACTAGGTGTAATGTGGAATTTCACGTTTGGATGCGGTATTATATGGATTGTATCCCACTCTCCTTCTTCCAGTCTTTCCTCTTTCTATAATGTTGATGGCCCTATTCGCATGCTGCATGCTGTCACCACTTCCCCAATTTGTTTGAGGACTTATCGCATGTCTTCCAGCTCCTCCTGAATCCTGTCCCTATGGTGCACAAAATTGTCAAAATCCTCAGCTATACAATCTTGGACCATTCGGGCTATCATTTCTCCATCGTCCTCCGTAATCATATATTCTGGAGGTGTCCTTTGTGTCTTCATTTTATTGCGCATTCCTCCCATCTGAATGACTGGTCGCTTATTCAAGCCTAGCTCTTGCGGATTGGGACTTGGTGTGGTCCCTTACGCGGCCTCGGCCTCTTCCTGCTGTTCTTGGGCCGAAAGCGTGTTATCCTTCTTCCCCTTTTGGGTCCTTGTCTTATCTGTCCCTTCATTTGTCTTATTTGTTTTAGTCTAGCCCGTCCTTCATTTCTTAGGCACTTGGACTTCTTGAGGATGTGTTTCTCCATGCCCTGCCTCCTCTTCTGCTTTTCTTTCTGGCAAGTCTTGGATGAGGACTGGAATCTTCCACTCGTCCTCCCAGTCTTTGATCACCATGTCGATGTCTCCCTCCGTGATACAATAGTGCATCTGTAGACACTTCTTATTGGGGTCCTTCCTCTCATGTATCCACATCATGTCTCGCATGGTCCTAAAGTTGGCGATATCTCAATATTGTGTGACAACCTGTCGTGTTATTCTCCACATGTTGGAGATGGATTCTTGTAGGTCGCGAAGGTATCCTTCGAATACAACTACATTCATTTTCTTGTGCTTGGCATATGATGCAACGCCAAGTGATAAATACCTCACTCCATAATTTGGCTTGGGTCTAGTGTTGAAGAATGTGTAATTCGGTTCCTTCCATCCTACGATAGCTATCAATAGGAGTAACAAAGAGTAGTGAAATTTTGTTCTGAGATCCTATGCATCTTTGCAGTCATCCAAAAAAAAATCCACGAGATACGTTGCCCAACTAACTGATGTTCCCTCGACACACTGAGCTACAACTGCGACGACCCTGACCGGAACTTCCTCCATGCAACACATTCGCAGCAGCTTGTAGACCAAGATATTTGCGACCATCTGTGTTGCGGCATCATTGATCCTTCTGATTATGATTCCTCGCATTTCCATGTCAATACTATATTTCTTCTTCATTTCCTCCACAAGTGCTTTCTCCTTTTTCTTATCATCGACGAATTGCACGGGATCCATGCCCCTGGCTAGCAACCATGTGATGTGCGCAATAAGTTCTATGTCTATGGAGACGAGCTTATCCAACCAAATGTCTCTACCATATGTGACTGCTAACAATTTTTTGATGCAACCACTTGCATACTATCCTTTGCCAAAGTGTGGTAGATTCAACAGACCTAAAATCCTTGTTTTCTCCAATCATGTTGCCCATTGGAGTGGTTGTTCAACCGGTTCCCCAACCACATTCACTCCCATAGTCTATAGGTATACCCTCTTTGCGAATTCTGGAAACTTGTCTGTGTCTGCCACATCGTGATCCGAGTATTTGAGCTTCTCTATATGACCCAACAAGTCTAGTTTCACCTATACCCCATCTGGTTTATGTAGCAAAACAAGGGTTGTGATGGATTGCTTGCGAGGTGACCCTGGTACCTGTTGTTTGTCTTTCTTCAGTGGTGGCTGGCTGGAGGTTCCAACAGCCATCGTTTGTACTTCGTCATACCATTCTGGCCAATCCATGACATCTTTTGTTGTTCCTTCCAGAGGGTGGTCTAACACCGTTGTTTGAGACTCGTCCAGTTCGACTGTTTCTTC
Organism: Picea sitchensis; assembly: GCA_010110895.2. Taxonomy (NCBI): domain Eukaryota; kingdom Viridiplantae; phylum Streptophyta; class Pinopsida; order Pinales; family Pinaceae; genus Picea; species Picea sitchensis. The sequence continues at coordinate 47,221 of SNQJ01S0060428.1, forward strand.
TTGATTCATCGATGTGCCATTGACTCTCAGGGCTGCTTTGGTGTTCTCTAGTTGCACCTCCTTTAGGGTTTCTACGTCTTGATTCTATTGTTCATGTGTCTTCACTAGCATATCTATATTCATGTCCTCCACTACTGGATGTTGGGTCTCTTCCACCATAGGTGTGGGGTTCACTGGTGTTGTATCTGGTGATGGGATTTTGTGGACATTAACGACCTCTGGAGGTTGTTGTTCACCTTCTTCCAATTGTACCCGTGACCTAGTTTGAACTTTGGGTTGTCTGGCAGTCTTGATTGCTTCTGCTTGCTTTGGTGGTGCCACGGTGGTGAGTGTCAAATGTTTGCTGAGTTTGAATGGTCTCTGTGAACTCTGTGTACTCCGCTCTTTGCTCCGTTGCTTCTATCGCTCTTTGGCTGTTCTCTTTTTGCAAATAGGCTCTTTCTCCCGTGTTCGTGTGTTGTATAGACATCCCATGAATCTTGTCGAGGACACTACATTAATTATGGGTTCAATTCACCTCCGGTTCTTTCATACTTTCCATTACTCTCCCTTGTTGTCTCTAGTTGGTGTGATTAATGTGGCATCCCATCGATCTATTCTGTCATTCAATTCTCTATCCCTCCATCTTTTCATACTGATTTTCTCGTCTTTTTGTTTCCGTTTTGTTTCCCCTTTGACTTGGTTGTTATCCTTATCCTTGCCAAGTTTTTATTCCTAAGTGTACGTGTTGTTTCTTCTTTCAGCACACTTTGCCTCTGTTGGCACTGTATGAAATTTTGTGCTTTTTTTTTTTTTACTATGTGGTGGGTAGTCGACTATCCTTATTCAGCTTCAGTCTGCTCCTGTTGATCATCCCTCTGATTTTTGCACCTGATAAGTCTTTCAATTGTACAACTCCTTCGTCGGTGACAATTTTTACCTCGTACGGTCCTAACCAATGCATTCTGAGCTTTCCTGGGTGCTGAAACGATTTGTTGTCATACATCAATACTAAATCTCCTTCCTTGAAAGTTTTCTTCTTAATGTGCCTATCATGCCAAGCCTTGTCTCTTTCTTTCTGAACTTGTTGGTGAAATCTTGCTAAGATCCGATCTTCCTCTTGTACCGCACCTCGTTTTGTCATGTTTGTAATTGATACTATGCGCAAGCTAGGTACTAGAAATTCTAATGGCACTACTGCTTCCTAGCCATATACCAATTTAAATGGTGTGTGCCCTGTCAACTTTCTGCACATAGTCCTGTAGGACCACAATACTACCGGTATTTTGAGGTCCCAATTGTTCGTGTTGATGTTACATATCTTTGTCAGTGCATTCTCCAAGATTTTTTTGAGTGCCTCTACTGTGCCATTTGCCTGTGGATGATATGGTGTGCTCTTTTGATGATGGAATTCAAACTCTTTGGTCATAGCGTTGATCGTGTTGTTGATGAAGTGCGTGCCTTGGTTTCTCATCAAAATTCTTGGGCATCCAAATCTAGTGATTACTTGTTCGAATAAAATTGTGTTGTTGTTTTTGTGCTGCAATCCCTTACCGGTGTTGCTTCCTCCCATCTTGTTAAATACTCTGTCGTGGTGATGATGTATCTTGCTCCTGTTCTTTTTGCTAGTGGGTGGATTGGTCCCACAAATTCTATTACCCATTTATCGGATTCCTGCAATTTTATCTGTGGTCTTAATGGCATCTCGTCTCTTCTGTTGGGTTTACCTACCCTTTGATAGACATCACATATATGGTATTACTCCTTCGAGTCTCTACGAATGGTTGGATAGCATAGTTTTGCATGCAATACCTTCTGCGCAGTAGCTTTTCCTGCGTAATGTCCTCCTGCTGTCCCCTCATGGGCTTCTACTAACACTCTTGGTCTTTCGTGTTCTAACACATATCTGTGCAAGATGTTGTCTGCGCCCATTTTGTATAAATGTCCCGCGATCAGTTGATAGTCTGCAGATCAAACTACCAAGTTTTTCTTCTGTGCGGTGTTATATTCCTGCGGCACAGTACCCATGCTTAAGTACTAAATAATATTTGCAAAGTATTCATCAGTGATCTGGACTGAAAATAATTGTGTGTCTGGGAAGTTGTCTTCTAAATTCGTAGGTTCTTCTCCATTTGTGACCCAAGTATACCTCTAGAAACTGGTGGATGAATTCCTTAAACGCATCAATGACTACTCTGGAAAATATTGTTGGTGCATTCTTTAGTCCAAACGACATGACTGTGTACTAGTAGGATCCCCATTCTGTCACAAAGGTGGTCTTGTATCTATCTTCTTGTGCTATCTTAATCTGGTGGTAGCCTCAGAATCCATCAGTGAATGAGTAAGCTTCATGTCCTCCTACATTTCCTAACACTTTGTCTGTGAAAGGTGTAGGGAATGGGTCATGTAGTCATGCATTGCTCAACTTCCTCAAGTCGACGCATATTCGTATTCCTCCTTGTTTCTTGTCCTGAACTACCATCAGGATTATCCATTCGGATTCTTCCACTGGATCTATGATTCTGGCTTCGAGAATTCTATCGATCTCAGCTTTGACTTTCTGTTTATATATCGGGTTCAATCTATATGGCCGCTGTCTGATTGGTCTTGCCTCGGCTATGAGTGGTATTTTCATTTCTCCTAGCTCTCCTGCTATACCCTTCATCTCTGTAAATGTCGTGGGAAATAGGTCATTGTACTTGCGCAGTAACTTTGTTATGATTTCTACCGTTTGTTCATCCCAGTAATCTCCGATGCTGGCCATATTGGGATTCTCATCTGTCCTGATGTTGACTTTATTTACCTTGATAGACACAGCAATAACTTCTGATTCTATAGGTGGACCTTCCACTTCTCTCTTGCCTTCCACTTCCTTGATCTGAATATTGCGCGGGTCATCTTCCTATGGCGTGTCTTCGTGCACATGGTAACATGACAACCGTTCCTTGAGTGTCTGTCTATTCCTCTGTTTCTCTTCTATTATGAGTTTGACTTTTGGTTCTTTGATGAATATCACCCCTCTTATATTTTTAAGAGCTGCATCTATGTTTGGGTTCTCATGTTCAAATGAGAAAGTAACTGTAAAATTCTATTGTAATACTGTCCAGGTCGCAGTTGCTCTGCGTAGTTCCTGGTCTGTATACCAATTTGTTGGTATTCCTTCTAGAGTGTGTACAAAATAATGGGGCCATTCCTCTTGGGGTGTCAATTTCCATAGTGTTCTACACGTCTCCAAATGTTAAGCTGGTGCCCCATGTCCATCATACTTCTACGGTTGCTTATTGTCTTTTTGTTGTGCGATGAACCTTATGTGCAGTAACCGCTTACATTGGTACCAATCTATGATTGTCTCTTTGTGTGCACCCCACCATCTTGTTGGTGTGGTCTTGAGTGCTATGTCAAGTGCTAACAGTCTTTGGTTCTCTGAATATTCATCTTTGTATTGTGCCAAGAATGTTTCTAGATCGTTTATTCCATGGAAACTGGGTGGTTCCCTTATCTCCGTACCTACCCATCTTACTGTACGGTCTATTCGTGCGCATATTCTTGTGGAAACTTCGTGTAGCCTTTGTTGCTAGTTCTCTAAACTGGTATCTGAGTCTGTTGCACATGAAGTAATTCTCCACCAATTGATTACTCCGTCTACAGTTGGGTTTACGTAATCCTCATCACGCACAGTAGTTCTGTACAACTGGCTGATTTCTTCTAAGTCTAAGCAAGTAGGTTCTACAAAGCTTTCCCCTTCTGATGGGTCTAATGGCATGATGACCCTGTATTCACCTGACTCAAATGTCATTTTTTGTGTTTTTAGATTGATTATGGCCTGGTTATCAAACGCCCAATCCAAGCCAAGCAACATTGGGTATGATGTCGTGTCATCCACTATTTTGATTACTTCAAAATCTACTTTAGTGTGCACCCCATCTAGGTCTACTGCCACTCCTTTTAATCTACCGATTGGTAGGACTCTGTGTTGTTTTTCTAGTTTTAGTTGAACTGGTGAATATCTTAATGTGGGATCCCCCATAAATTTCCATGTCTTTTTTGGTAATACATTGACCTCAGATCCTAGATCCAGTATGATGTCTCCCATGTTGAAGTCTCCAATGTTTTCATTCAGTCTAAACTCGCTACTTGTTCTTCTTCTGGTATGTAGGTAATTGACTGTCTTTTGTTCTAGTTTCCCTTCTGTCTCCATACTACATTTTTCTGATATGTTTTGTAGAATTTTCACAGATGATGGATCATTTAATACTTTTACACATGATTTCAAAAATACTTTGATTTTAATTACTTGTCCCATGGAATGTATCTCGTTGGTATGATCCAATAACAGAGGCATTTCGTATTCTGGTTCTTCCTTGCTTTGTTGCACAGTTGAAGTCGTCGCCATGTCCTCCTTTTGAAATTCTTGTCAGGCTTGCTTAAATATCTCCTTCTCCTTCTACGCATCGAACTGCTTCCTTGGTTCGACGTTATTCTTCACCCATTGGTGTTGTACTGGATTTTGTCAAACTGTGTCATCCCTTGTTTTAGCTCCTCCGCGGGTAACTATGTTGATGTTTTGTCCTTCATCCCTTGCTTCGACTGAGATACACTGAACATTCTGGTTGTTCTGGTTTCTCTTTTCCTGAATCTTTACTAGTAGTCTCAGACATTCTTCTGTATCATGGTCTGATGCACGACAATACATACACGTTGCTGGTGGAAGTGGACATTCCCTTGCATAATGCTCGGGTTGTTGACAATTATGACAAACCACTTGTAATATCCCCAAGGATGAGCCCTGTTGTAATCATGTTTATGAACTGTAATCATGTTTTGTAGGCTGGTGAGTCGAGTATTGATAAGTTGGTGGGCTTATGTGTTTATTAGGTCGGAGAGCCTAAGTGTTAAGGCCAGGAGCCTGTTTTTGTATATGTAATATGAAAAACATTAAAAAAAAATGTAAACATCACTGTGTGCAGATCGACCACAAAGAAAGAGTGATGCGGGACTAGGCTTCCACAAGATGGGTAAGGGAAAAGGGGTTGAAAGGTTGGAAAGAGAGGCTAAGTGTTGAGCCTAGGGGCTAATATTAGGGGCTTAAGTCCTTGGGAATAATAATTTTTTATTATTCCAAAAGCTATGTGAAATGTATGTTTCTATCCTAAGTTCCTGGAAGGGGGGAACGTGTGCAAAAAGGGAATGCATGTTGATGGAGAACATGCAACCTCATGGGGGACATGTGTCGGCCCAGGCACATGCAATTTAACCCAAGAATTGAGCCATGATGGGGGTTCATCTTCCATTCTATAGTTCACCGTCTAAACCAAGGAATCTCTGCGTCTGAGTTCTGTAAGCCTCATGCAACTCTGAAACCTGAATCCGGTGATGTTTTTCTTGAGAAAACGATACACCTCTATCTGAACCCTGGAGTCTGTGTTTGAACTCTACATGAATTACTTATCACACATCCTGCAAACGGGTGTTACCTGAACCGAGCTGTGTTCTAGTGGTCTATTTTTGTTTCCTATTTCCACACCCTGTATTCCTGTTACTGTTATCACCTGTGAATTAACCTAAGTTGTTGTCGTTGCTGTCATCCTAAACTTGCGGGAATTGAATTGGAAACTGGTGGAAAAATTGGGTTGTGAGGCCCATGGTAGAAGAGGCAGGTTGTTAAGCCTGTGAGAAAATCTCTCCATGTGAGGGAGTTTGCTGGGAAGTAGTTTTCTCCCAGAGAGAGTCCAGCACCAGCTACAGAGCTCTGAGACTTCTTGATCCGTCCTGTTGTCGAGGCCTAGAGAGGGAGGTGAATCACTGATGGACTGTGCTTGTGAAGGTGTATACTCCACGACGGAACATGCATGTGGGGAATGAGATTCCGTGTGTAGTGGGTGTAAGAAGGGTCCTGGGGAGAATCTTTCTGATTGATGTGTGCAGTTTTCCTGTAACCCTAGCCTAGTCTAGGATTCCCTTGCCTTGGGTGGAGCTTAGTCCCAGCTCAGGGGTGACCCACTATTGAGTGTGATGAGCAGTGTGGTCAAGGCTAAGAGGTTTGTGGAAGTTCTGCACATGGTTGGTGGAGTTACTATAGTTTCAAAGATAAGTATATGCATGTGTTTAATCTCAATTAAAATGCATGTATGTGATGTTCACAATATTATCATGTATTTCGTTGCGATGATATTTACTGTAGCTTCCATTAATTTTGTATGTTAGCAGTAATTATATGTTTACTCTGTTAAGCCATTTAACTTCATTTAAATGCATACTACATAAGTATGAGAATGTTTCCACGTAGTAGCGTTGCCCGACTAGTGGGTTGATGGTCGGGGATGCTACAATATGGTATCAGAGCCATAGTTACAACGTTGAGCCTAGATGGGCCGAATAAGTGGTCTTTGGACCCAAGGTTTCGAGAGAAAATTATGTCTGGAGGACTAATTTCGAACCTTAGATTGTTTCTGAGTGCCAAGGGGTTACTTGGTCGTGTTACAAAGCTCAGGAGGAATAGCAGTAGAATAAAACTGCAGTCGTAGATCAGTGGTATGGAGAAGATCTAAACCATCAAATCCACGTCCAGACACTTAGGAAGAGTGCTCAGAAGAGATTAGATCTGGGCCATCAGATCTGAGAGTGTGGACCAATAGCCGTTGGATCCAAGGAATGTGCACAAGGTTTAAAACCCTTTGGAGTTGCACATGAGTGTGGATATCGTGATACGCAAAGTCCCGACTTCATCAAGACTGTCCATCGGAAAGGACACGTAGCAGAGATCCACATATGTCAGAGATTGCAAGGGGAAAATCCACAACAATCCTAACCGTCCATCGGGAGGGATGGAGGGATGCATGGAGAGCGATCAGCCTTTCGCTGACTCATGACTTGAAAAGGTCAAGGGACAAGTTCGTGAGAATTCATGAAATGCGAATTCACGGTTAGATCACAACCATTGATCAAGGAGAGATCTGGATTGCTAATGGTCTAGGAAGGATTTCAACGTTTTGAGGATCGGGAGAATGAAGGTGGAAGGTCTTTCGACCCCACAACACACGAAATCGTGATACGCTAAATCCCGACGATATCTAAGTCATCAGATCATGAGGAAATTAGGACCGTCAGATTTGGAGCTCCAAGATATCGGCATTTCAGGAACCGAGAGAAATGGGAGGTGCTGATGCACAAACTCCCGAAGCCCAAAATCGTGAAATCCTGAAGAGCCAAAGTAGTGGGTCGGACCGACATCACTGGGATGGACGTGGATACATGGGACGTGTGCCACATGCCAGTGGGTCTCAAAGGAAAAGGTAGATGCAGTGGGGCCAGAGGGCGTCACCTAGGGTGACATGGACCTTCTTAAGAGAAACATGTGTCACCACCCTGGTTGGTGACAACTTTGTTTTGCGCTCAGTGGCTAAAAAGGTCGGAAGTTTGAAAGTCAGGAGTGGGAAAGGGAAGCGAGTGTGAGAGCCTCCAGGACCGAAACCCCGAAACCTCGAAGTTCTGATTAGAGAAACTTGAGACCTAGCGCTTGGTCATGAACCATGGTCGCATGGGTTGGGAAACTGAGAGAAAAGGGCTAAGGCCTGAGTGCACTACAGAGCGAGCAAAGCTCAGAAAATTCATGGAAACTGAACGTTTTCTTGAATCAAGTTGTTTATGAATGTTGTGGGATTTGTTAAGGAATAATGACATGACAAATTCTAGTTCTTTGCATGTTGTTTTTGCAGAAGTTTAATGAGTGCCAGAACTGTTTAGAGTTTCCATAGAGGGAAAAGAAATGGGGAAAACATAGAATGCTTCCAGTTCAGAGAATGAAGATAAAGGGATGGATGTTCATTTGGGAGTTGAAGGATTGAAATCCAATGGCCATAGAGAAGAGATATATAAGGAGGGAAAAATGAATAAGATAAATGAAGGATTGCAAAAGGATGCCAAAACTCACCGAGCAGATAGCATAAAGCTAAGAAAAGTTCAGGAAAAACAAGGTGAATTTAACATAAAGATGTTAAAGAGTTTGGAGAGAATACAAAAGAAGTTGGATAAGGAGAGTGACTCAAGCAGAATAGGGAGTCACTAGAATTTTGAGGGAAGAAGGTCAAGGAATGTGGGTAGACACCATCATCACCCCCAAGGTCGCTCCAAGGGAAGGACACACAACATTTCAAGCCCATTCCCTACCAAAAAGCACAGGAGATATGGAGTGGATGAATTGAAGGGAGAGATGAACAAGATTAATCCTCCTACATTTGATGGAGAACATTAGAAGGAAGAAGACGCCGAAACATGGCTTCTTGGTATGAGGAAATGCTTCTAACTACATAACTATTCCTATCATGTGGAAGGAAGAATTGCGATGTATCAACTGGAAGGAGAAGCATCCATGTGGTGGGATCAACTTTTGTAGGTGCAACACATTAGAGAAAACGATATCACTTGGAAGGAATTCAAGAGGTATTTTGAGAAGAAGTATTTGACTAAGAGATATTATGACAGAAAGATGAAAGAGTTATTTGAACTCAAGCTAGGTAGCATGACCATAGATGAGTATGAACGTAGGTTTTTTGAATTACTAAAGTATGTTTCGTTCATCAAAGAAGAAAATGTCAAGATTCAAAGGTATTTGAGTGGACTGCCATCTTCCATTGGGGACAAGATCCAGTATGATGACCCCAAGACCATGGAAGAAATGATAAGAAGAGTGAAATGCTCATATGAACAACAAAGAGAAAAGACTACCTTTCGTAAGGCTTGGCATGACTGGAAGAAGATTAAGAAAGAGCATAGGCTGAAGGGAAACAAACCTTCCTTTTTCAGAAACAGTACTCAAGGACAACCATCATTTAGAGAGTCAAGAATGGCTAACGGATGGGAAAAAAGGCCAAGGCAGACGCCCATTCAATGTTGGGGATGTCAGGGGAACCACAAGTACAGATATTGTCCCCACAAAAATGGAAAAGTGAGAACTATCCATAATGTTCAGTAAGCTAAAACAGTGGAGGACATGGGCAGTAGAATTCCAAGGATCTATGCAGCCCTGGACAACAAGCAAGTTGAATTTCAGTCGCACATGATTGAAGTAGAAGGTATGATTAACAACCAATCATTTACTATTTTGATTGATTCAAGGGCTAGCCATAGTTATGTAGATCCTAGAGTGGTGGAAAGCTCTCATTTGTCGAGAAGTAAGCACGAAAAGTCTTGGTTAGTGAAACTAGCTATAGGAACCAAGAGGAAAGTCACTAAGTTAGTTAAGTCTTGTCCAGTGAACATGAAGGGGTTGAGCACAAAGGCTGAATTGAATATTCTGCCTTTAGGGTCTTATGACTGTCTAATTGGGATGGACTGGTTGGACCAACACCATGCCATATTGGACTGTCGTATTAAGCCATTCACTTGCCTGGATGAGGAAGGAAATCGGAGAACAGTCCAAGAAATTTCTAGAGTTGTTGCTATCAGAGAAATCTCAGCAATGCAGCTGAAGAAGTGCTACAGAAAAGGCTGTCAATTATTTGCAGCCCATGTGGAGGAAACACCTAAGGATAAGGTGTCAATTATTGGAGATAATGTGGTACTAAAAGAGTTTGAAGATGTATTTCAAGAGTTACCCGGATTACCCTCGAAGAAAGATATTGATTTCTCTGTAAATTTGATGCCTGGAGCATCTCCAGTGTCGAAAGATCCTTACAGAAAGAGTACACCAGAGCTGAAAGAGCTACAGTTGCAGCTTGAAGAGCTTCTGAAGAAGGGGTATATACGCCCAAGTGTGTCACCTTGGGGTGCCCCGGTCCTGTTCGTGAAGAAGAAGGATGGAACGTTGAGATTGTGTATCGATTTTAGACAATTGAACAAGGTAACTGTAAAGAACAAGTATCCTTTGCCGAGGATTAATGACCTCTTCAATTAGTTGAAGGATGAAAAGATATTTTCGAAGATAGACCTCAGGTCAAGATATCACCAGGTAAGGATAAAGGATGAAGACATCAGCAAGACCGCCTTTGGAACAAGGTACGATCATTATGAGTTCACAGTGGTGTCGTTTGGGTTGTCGAACACACCCGTTGTTTTTATGTGTTTGATGAATGGTGTATTCAGGGACTATCTAGACAAGTTTGTCATAGTATTCCTGGATGACATTATGGTGTCTTCTAAGTCGGAGGAAGAGAATGAACAACATCTGAGGATGGTGTTGCAGGTACTAAGAGAGCACCAACTATATGCCAAGTTGAGAAAATGCTCGTTTTATTAGAAGCATATCCATTACTTCGGGAATATTATCTCGAAGGATGGGATAGTCATTGATTCTGAGAAGATTGAGGCCATTAGAGTATGGTCAACACCAAAGAATGTGACAGAAGTTAGATCCTTCATGGGTTTAGCTAGTTATTATAGAAGGTTTATCGCATGGTTCTCAAGAATGGCTCACCCTATCACTTCCTTGAAAAGGAAGGAGAAGAAGTTTCAATGGACAGAGGATTGTGAGAAAAGATTTCAGTAATTGAAGCAATTGTTAACCAGTGCTCCAATATTGAGGATTGCATATCCAAACGAAGATTTTGCGGTATGCACTGATGCGTGCAAAGAAGGACTGGGAGGAGTCCTCAGTCAAAATGGATTCATAGTTTGTTATGAATCCAGAAAGTTGAAAGATCATGAAAGGAACTATGCCAGTCATGATTTGGAGTTGGCAGCCATAGTACACGTGCTAAAGAAGTGGAGGAATTACCTCATGGGAAGGAGGTTCGAACTGAGAACAGACCATAATGGTCTGAAGTATTTGTTCGATCAGCCAACCTTGAATGTTAGGCAAAGTCGATGGTTGGATTTTCTCTGTGAGTATGCTTTTGATATTAAGCATATCAAAGGGAAGGAGAATAAAGTGGTTGATGCACTCAGCTGGAGAGTACACGAATTACATGCTACATCCATTAGCATGTACTGAACTGATATAAAGAGTAGAATTTTGGAAGCTGCAAATGCAGATTTGCAGTACATAGAGCTAGTAACAAAGCTACAACAAGTTAAGATGCCACAGAAAGTGGAAAATTATAAACTGGAAACTGACGGAACACTTCTTTACAAGAACAAAATTTATGTACCTAATGTCCAAAACCTGAAACGTATGATTTTGCACGAAATGCATAATGTGCCTTATGCAAGACACCCTGGATATCAGAAAATGGTGGAAGTAGTCAAGAGCCATTACTTTTGGTCAGGTATGAAGAAAGAGATCGCTGAATACATCGCTAGATGTATGGAGTGCCAAAAGGTTAAAGTTGAGCATAGGCACCCAACAGGGTTGCTGCAACATTTACCCATTCTTGAGTGGAAGTGGGAAGTAGTGACAATGGATTTCATCACAGGATTGTCCAGAACAAGCAAGCAACATGATTCAATTATGGTGGTGGTGGACAAGCTTACGAAAGTTTCCCATTTCATTCCGTTAAAGACTACTCACAAGGAAGTGGAGGTTGCTGATAATTTTATGAAGGAAGTGGCACGATTGCACAGAATTCCCAAGACAATTGTGTCTGACAGAGACCCGAAATTTACCTCAAATTTCTGGAAGGGGTTGTTCAAAGGGTTCAGAATGAATCTGAACTTCAGTACAACTTATCATCCTAAGTCTAATGGGAATACAGAGTGGGTGAATCAAGTAATAGAAGACATACTAAGGATGTATGTGATGGACAAACCATCGAAATGGGAAGACTACCTGCACTTGGTAGAATTCGCTTACAATAATGGGTATCAAACATCCTTGAAGAGGATCCCATTTGAAGCACTTTATGGTAGAAAGTGAAATACTCCAGTAAGTTTGGATAATCCAGTTGATAGGGCAGTAGTTGGGCCAGAGTTTGTCAAGGAAATGGAAGAACAAATGTTAAAAATTAAGCAGAATTTAAAGGTTGCCCAAGATAGGCAGAAAAGTTATGCTGATAAGAACATAATCCACAGAGAGTTTAAAGTGGGTGACCATGTTTTCCTGAAAGTAAAAGCCAATAGAATTTCCATGAAGCTGGGAAACTGCGCCAAGTTGGCAGCTAGATTTTGTGTGCCATTTGAAATCGTAGGAATGATTGGGCCAGTTGCATATATGTTTGCATTACCTGCATCCATGAATGTACATAATGTGTTTCATGTTTCATTGCTTAAGAAATATATACCAGATGATAATCATGTAATTGATTGGAATGTGATTCACGTGGAACAAGAAGGTGTCTTGCAAGTGCATCCTGTGTGCATATTGGACTGGAAAAGCAAATAGCTCCAGAATTGAGCCATAGGGCTTGTAAATGTCCAGTGGACCTGGTATGGACCTGAGAACACGACATGGGAACATGAGGATGCTATGCGGGCAGAATACCCACATCTTTTTTAAGATTTTGAAAATCTTGATGATACTGTGTGAAAATTGCACTGAGTACAGTACAAAAATAAGGGGAGGGGATTGTAATATCCCCAAGGATGAGCCCTGTTGTAATCATGTTTATGAACTGTAATCATGTTTTGTAGGCTACTGAGCCGAGTATTGATAAGCTGGTGGGATTATGTGTTTATTAGGCCAGAGAGCCTAAGTGTTAAGGCCAGGAGCATGTTTTTGTATATGTAATATGCAGAACATTAATAAAAATGTAAACATCACTGCGTGTGGACCGACCATGAAGAAAGAGTGATGGGGGACTAAGCTTCCACAAGATGGGTAAGGGAAAAGGGGCTGAAAGGTTGGAAAGAGAGGCTAAGTGTTGAGTCTAGGGGCTAAGCTTAGGGGCTTAAGTCCTTGGGAATAATAATTTGTATGTTTCTATCCTAAGTTCCTGGAAGGGGGGAACGTGCAAAAAAAGGGAATGCGTGATGATGGAGCACATGCAGCCTCATGGGTGAAATGTGTTGGCCCAGGCACATGTAACTTAACCCAATAATTGAGCCATGATGGAGGTTCGTCTTCCATTCTGCAGTCCATCGTATGAACCAAGGAATCTCTATGTCTGAGTTCTGTAAGCCTCACACAACTCTGAAACCTGAAGCCAATGATTTTTTTCTTAAGAAAACGATACACCTCTGTCTAAACCCTGGAGTCTGTGTTCGACCTCTTCGTGAATTTCTTGTCACACATCCTACAAACGGGTGTTACCTGAACCGAGTTGTGTTCTAGTGGCCTATTTTCGTTTCCTATTTCCACACCTCGTCTTCCTGTTGCTGCTTCCGAGTTGTGTTATAGTGGCGGGAATTGAATTGGAAATTAGTGGAATAATCGAGTTGTGAGGCTCGTGGTAGAAGAGGCAGGTTGTCAGTTCTGTGAGAAACTCTCTCCAGGTGAGGGAGTCTACTGGGAAGTATTTTTCTCCCAGAAAGAGTCCAACACCAGCTACGGAGCTCTGAGACTTCCTAATCCGGCCTGTTACCGAGGCCCAGAGAGGGAGGTGAAGCACCGATGGACTGTGCTTGTGAAGGTGTATACTCCCGGGAGGAACAGACATGTGAGGAATGAGAGTTTGTGTGTAGTGGTCATAAGAAGGCTCCTGGGAAGAATCTTTCCGATTTGTCTGTGCAACTTTCCTGTAACCCTAGCCTAGTCTAGGATTCCCTTGCCTTGGGTGGAGCTTAGTCCCAACTCGGGGGTGACCCACTATTGAGTGTGATGAGCAGTGAGCTCTAAGGCTGGGAGGTTCATGGAAGGTCTGCACGTAGTTGGTGGAGTTACTACAGTTTCAAATATAAGTATATGCATGTGTTTAATTTCAATTAAAATGCATGTCTGTGATGTTCACAATATTATCATGTATTCTGTTGCGTTGATATTTACTCTAGATTCCATTAATTTTGTATGTTAGCAGTAATTATATGTTTACTCTGTTAAGCCATTTAACTTCATTTAAATGCATACTACATAAGTATGATAATGTTTTCGCGTAGTAGCGTTGCCCGACTAGTGGGTTGATGGTCAGGGACGCTACACCATCGGTCCTCTACTTCGTCCAAAACCTCCTCTCGCTCGTCCTCCACCTCTATAGCCTGATTGATCTCTTCTTGGTGCATTATACTGAGGCACTTGATTGTACTACATGGTATTGTACTGAGGTTGTGTTGTGTTGTATGGTGGCTACGCGGTATTATATGGTTACTGCACAGTATTGTATTGTTATTGTGCAGTGTTGTATGGAGATGGGACTTGATAAAACTACGGTGCAGCTTGCCCAATCATCATTTCTGCCTGCATTCTATATGCATCTAAAGTCCTTTCTCTCATCAACTCCATAGTTCTACAATCTTTGTCATCGTGGCCCACTGACCTGCAAAAGTCTCAATATGAACTCTTTGGGACTATTTGGTATTTCTACATCATAGGACAGTGATATGGGTCATGGCCTGGTTTCTTACAGACTTCACACCATGGTCCTCCTGCTGGTAATGGGTTTGGCATTTTGACTGGCATATACTGCGCGAATGTTGGACATTCGTTCTTGTGGTGTCCTTTCGTCCTGCATGTAGTGCACCAAACGACTTCCCGTTTATCCTGATTCTTATTCTGGTTGAGTTGGAATGTTAAGTTCTTCAAATCCTCCTTTATTTTTTTGATAGATGGATCTGTCTGCTGATACTGGTTTTCTTCCAGTTGCAGGGTTGCCTGCAAAGCCTTTGCCTACGTCTGGAATTTTTGTTGTCATAGTGGATATTTTAAGTGTGGGAGCAATGAATTGACAAACATGTGCCGATGTTGCATTTCGGTCATGAGATATTTCAAATTCCCCTTCATTCGCTTGAATCTTTGGTCAATCTCCCATATGGATTATGCCAGTTTTTATCTAATTTCGATCATCTCGTTCATGTACTGATCTTTTGAACTCAGCTTCTAGAACTCGTTGATCAACAGTTTCTTGATGTCTGCAAATTTTCTGGTTGTCCCTGGTGGATTGTTCATAACTAAGCTCATGTACCAATCCAATGCAAAATCCCTTAATGTAATCGCTAGTTGTGTCGGTTTATTATATTCGTCTGTAATATTCTTTGCTTCCCAAATATTCTCACAGATGAACAAATGTTTTTTCGGGTCCTCTAATGCTTCTCCTTTAAATTTTGGTAACCTGATGGTGGGATCATGTCCTGCCATTCTGAATGCTAAACTACTAACTTCGCGTGGTGTAGATACCTAACTAGTGTTGCCTGAACTGGCTCCTCCAGTTGTTGCTCCTTGTGTAGACGTACCTCCTGCTATCTGAATTCTTCTGAACTTCGGTTGTCTAAACGATCATGTTCTCTTTGGTGTATTAGTCACAAATGGGTTTATGGGTTCCAAACTGACATGAATATGGATAGGATTTCTTCCTTCTCTTCCCGTTCTTGGACACGGGATTTCCTCAATCTACTCCACAACCCGGAGATCCTCTACCTCTTCTTTGTCACTCTCCAAGCCTTCCCTTGTGGCTACGGATGTCTTCTTGGTATTCTGATCCAGATTTATGAGCAAAACGAAATGACTACAGATTATTAGCAGATGCTTAACACAGAATAATAGAGATATAGTAAAATTGGTTTTCTATTCAATAAGGAAATAAGCTGAAACTGTAAAATGCAGCGGAAAACAAGCTTGTTGGAATGGTGGTGGCTTATCTTTGAGAAGAGATGTGATGATTCGCTCATTCGCAAGAAGATGATTACAATGAGGCTCTAAAGGCCTTTTTACAATAAACAGGAGTGTCAAAAACCCTAGACATCCAAAAACCTAACCCTAGGAGATGAAGCACCAAAAGTCATGTGAGCCCCATTTGGGTAAGTCAGTACATCAACTTCCCGGGGTCGTAACTTTTGCATACGATCTTCGTTTTAGGAATACGATAGCCCGTTGGAAATATTTATCTGAGGACTACAACAATTGACGAAAATTTCATGATGAAGGTTCTTTGACTACAACATCCCCCAAAAAATGTCGTTTAGGGCCTCAAAACGGCTCCGGAAGTTCAGGACTCGAAAAACTGCTAAAAATAGTAAATTATGAAAATTGCCAGAAAGTTGTTTTGAGCCAGCTGGAAAAGGTGGGTGGCCACCGATATCCACCTAGATCATATTCACCTTGTATTGGTAGGGTACTCTGCTACACGTCTTCCCAGTTGTCTCCAAGATCCACTCGATCTGGTTGTCTTCCATTATGATCGGGTCTAAGGGTTCCTCCTTCTTCCATTTATCCTTTCCTCCTTCCATTTCTCCTCTTTTTGTTAGTGCTTCCCCCCTTTCCCCATGCACGCAGGGAAATTTAGTTGTCTTATTCCATTGTCATTACACCTTTGTTGTATAACAGTATATTAATCGAAGTATACAGTTTTTATCACTCCAAAAGTCACCCTAGACTGTAATCAGGTGAGCTTGGTAACATCAAAAGATTTGTAAATGTAAATGAGTTTTTAAAAGGTCAAATGGACAAGACTCAAAATAATAAGGTTTTAACTCAGAAATCTGGACTAGCATGCACAAGCAAATGAGGTCTTGATTAGCTTCAGTTAGTTGTTTAAGGATAAATATGAGTAGAAGGAAGACTTGTTAAGAAGAATGAACAATTCTGCTATAAGCATCAGGCCTTCTAGCATCTAGGTGAAGAAAGAGATCAGTCACAAGATCTTCTTGCAACTAAACTTTAAAACCCTAAAAACATTTACAGTAGCATCATAATCAAACATCCATTATAATACAACTATAACATCTCACAAGGATCCTCCATTAATGACCATTCAGAGTAAGAAGAAATAAGGAAATGAAGAGAAGATGACTTCCATTAATAAAAAATTCTCAGGTCCAATACATAACTAGAGCACAATCTACTGAGTCAAAATATTACAATTCAGGAGCCTCAGCTCAACCATTCGAACCCTCTTCCCTCATTTGGAACATGGATTTATAATAAAAAGGAAAGGCAACAACAAGAGGTGCGAGCTATCCCTTCCTCACATTGGATTCTCCAACAATAGTTATCAATTGAACACATGTGCTAGCAGTTATAAACAAACTGCTACAAAAAAGGAAACATGCTGGTAACCGATCCAACAATATTTAAATGAAACATCCTCCCTTGATCTTCATTGATGCGCCTCCTCTTGCATGCCAAGTTTCCTATAGATGTTATAAGTTGTTATCATGCTGCCAACTACTATCTTAGCCATTTTCCACATCATCAGCCACCTAAAATAGTAATGAATTCGAACTCCTTGTTTCCAGGCGCCAATAGGTAGCGCCATTCTGGTGTATCTCTGCACAAATTTCGTCTCTACCAGAAATTCGGTAGCGAATTTAGGTAGCACACTATGGAATACACAATGCCTAGGAGAGTAGGTAGTGCCCAGGAAATTTACAGTGCCCAGGAGAAAACGCAACACCCAGGAGATTTACAGCGCCCAGGAGAAAACACAGTGCCTAGGAGATTTGGTAGCGCATTGCACTCTGCACATCCATGCATGAAAATGGTGGAACGGGCGAGAAATGGGGAACATAATCATATATATCATGGATACATTTAGTTCTTCAACGCCTGTAGAATCTTTAAAAAACACTGCATTGATATCTCATCATGGCACCTGTGCATGCATCCTGCAAATTAGGCATTTGCAATTTCACTGCGCACCGAACAACTGGAATGTTGGCTTAATTTATGGCTTGAATTTGAGTTGAATGCGCAGCTAGCATGTAGGATGGTATGACATGTAAACATGACTCAGAATTGGCATATGTGATATAGCTTAGGTTTGAGGGAATTTAGAAGTAAGACACTTAAGCGCACACACCCTTTTTTATTTAATAAATATATATATAATAAACATAATTCATAAACTACAAAATAGTTTAGAAAAACATTGTATATATATATATATTTAATAAAAACATTGTTTTTTATAATAAAAGTGTTTTTAGGACAAACTTATCATAAATATTTGATAGACTTCAATAAGGATTTCTAACCATTTATTTGTAGGTCAAGAGGATGAAGCCAAAGGATTTCTGGGAAAAAGTAATCAACGGGAGCTTGATGAATAATCTGAAGGTTAAGGACATTGGCCAAAAGACTTAAGAAAACAATAAATCAAGTAGAGAGTGATGAAAACACTCTCAAAAATACCAGTGCATTTTGATCACTAACATCTGGCTCCAATTGGGATGGAGACCTCCCTGCGAGGATCCAATAAACTAGTAGTTCCACTCACCTTTTCTATTGGGATATGGAGTCAATATTCAACAATTCTCCACAAATTCTCAAGGCCTGCCTTTATTCACACAAACTGACTGTTATTTCTGCAAACTGAAGGAAAAGAAATGCTCAAGTAGTGAGCTTATTTCCTACACTACTCTACTCTAACCATATCTGCCATGGGTTAGGTAAAGGTTGATTTCCATAATATCCATCCAAGCAATTTCAATAATGAAATAATATCATCCATACCACCTATCAATAAAGGATGTTTGAAATGTAACAACAGTGATAAAAACTCGTTCAGGAAACCATACCCATCAAGAAACATTTGCGAATTAAATAAATCTGAAAATTTCAAGTTCTCTAAAATGTAAGATTCCATGAAGGTTGCCACTGGGTCTTTGAAACTGAGCTCATAAACATGTTGATCCAAGGAAAACACCTACTCAACCATGACTTCCTCTATGCTGGAAGACTAATGACTTTCTGGTTCTCTTGAGAGAAAATTATGATCATCAAAAACTACCACTTCTTCTTCGAAATATTTCTCAGGGGATGATGATAAAAAAATATTAAAATCATATGAATTAAGATAAGCTAAGAACATATAATTTCCTATGCAATCACTGGTTGTCATAGGCTCAACTGGGTCTGCAAACTGATCATAAAATTCACATTCACACCTATCTCTAGAATATTATGCCAATGTTGAAGAATTCAGATCCAAATCTGAAATAAGCTCATATGCTTTCTGTTGTTCCAAATCAGTTTCACATTCATTACCTTCCTACTCAAAATCTGAGCCATACTGACATTTTGTTTGCTCATGCACATGGTTTTTCTTAAGACAGGGATGTTCATTTGTTGGTGATGGATAAGAGATTAGATTTATATGAAAATCCCTTTCAACGCCTCCAGAACATTTACAAGGATCAGAATCATAATCATCATATACAAGAATAGTGCTAAGAGGTTCCAAACAAATCATAGAAAAATTTTATTCATCACCATCATTGGTATTTCCATCAAAAATAGGTTGTCCATAACAAACCTTTGACTCTTCACATTCAGAATGTCTTGTTTTAGGATGCTCTCTAATAGCAAAGTATTTGTTACCAAAGTGTTTGTCAACAACAAGATGCTCTTGGTCAATGTTTGAGACAGTGACTTCCTCAGAGGAAAGGTTGTCAAAGATACATGCTTCAAGGACCAAATAATCCACTATCTTTTCTTCATAGGGACGGTAAATAAAATATGCCTCATGTTTAGAGTTGACATGATACTGACATTGAATCCTGCCACAAGCTCGGAGGTTCTCCTCCACTTCCTCAGCATCCATGAATAATTGTGATAAAGATCTAGATTTTCTTTCCCTAAGATACAAAACAAGGTCAGAGTGTTGAGACACTATGTAATATACCATGGCATCAATCTCAAAAGGTTTAATCTCCAAGGGCAGGTTGTAATACACGTTGTAAAACCTTTGATTAAAAGCAGACATAACTTCATTTTTTCCCCTTCTCAAAGTAGTGAACTCATATAGGTACTAATCAAATGACTTGTTCTCACCCCAACACTTTAAAAAAGAATTGCACAATTTGATGCAAGAACCAATGGAATAGGCTCCCAAACCCTTAAACCACACAAAAACATATCCAAACAAGTATTTGTAGAACAACCTCATGGTAACATCATCATGAACTATCTCAAAATGATCAACAAAGTTCTCAAAGGCCTCCAAATGCCTCTCAGCTGTAGCATGATCTTCTCCAGAAAACCGAGGAAGATACTCAAAGAAATCAAGAGGATAAGGATGAAGGTGATATGGAAGCCTTAAAGGTTTAAACATCTTGTCTCTGATTCTAGTTTGAAAATAAGTGGGATGAATATAAGGTTTACCAAGCTGCTGGAAAGGTTCAAAAGTAACAACAAAAGGTGATGAGATTTGATAAGGATGTGAATCAGTTCTAACCTCCTCAAGTTTACAGGGCTGATCAATTTCATGAGGGATTTCGATACAGAGTTCATCCTTGTGAATAGGTTGAGGTGAAGGTATCAAATCAACATCTACAATACAGGCAAAAGGCCGGTCTTCTTCTTCCAAGGATGGATATATAACATAATATTGATGACCATCTGAATATACAAAACACAAGATGATACTTTTAATACGTGAAGGAAAAAGTAAAAATGAGATGATAAAAAGCAACAACAGCTCATGAAGAAGGCTCATAAACTGATACCTGGTCATCTTTCTATCAACAGGATCCTCCCCAGTGGAGTCTTTGATTGTGGAGTCGTCGAGTAGATGATTACAGTCAATTTTTTGTATCCCTCTCTTGTCTACCATCAAGAGCTGGATCTATGTCGTTCTTCCCGGGGAACTCTTCAATATGCTCAAATCCATCCCCGACAACGACGCCATTTATGTTATCACTCCAAACGTCACCCTAGACTATAATCAAGTGAGCTTGGTAACATCAAAAGATTTTTAAATGTAAATGAGTTTTTAAAAGGTCAAATGGACAAGACTCAAAACAATAAGGTTTTAACTCAGAAATCTGGGCTAGCATGCACAAGCAAATGAGGTCTTGATTAGCTTCAGTCAGTTGTTTAAGGATAAATATGAGTAGAAGGAAGACTTGGTAAGAAGAGAACAAGTCTGCTATAAGCATCAGGCCTTCTAGCATCTAGGTGAAGAAAGAGATTAGTCACAAGATCCTGTTGCAACTAAACTTTAAAACCCTGAAAACATTTACAGTAGAATCATAATCAAACATCCATTATAATATAGTTATAACATCTCACAAGGATCCTCCATTAATGAGCATTCAGAGTAAGAAGAAATAAGGAAATGAAGAGAAGATGACTTCCATTAATAAAAAATTCCCAGGTCCAATACATAACCAGAGCACAATCTACTTAGTCAAAATATTACAATTCGGGAGCTTCAGCTCAACCATTCGAACCCTCTTCCCTCATTTGGAACATGGATTTATAATAAAAAGGAAAGGAAATAGCAAGAGGTGCGAGTTGGCCATTCCTCACATTGGATTCTCCAACAATAGTTATCAATTTAACACCTGTGCTAGCAGTTATAAACAAACTGCTAAAAAAAAGGAAACGTGCTGGTAACTGATCCAACAATATTTAAATGACACTTCCTCCCTTGATCTTCATTGATGTGCCTCCTCTTGCATGCCAAGTGTCCTGTAGAGATTTTAATTTGTTATCATGCTGCCAACTACTATCTCAACCATTCTCCACATCATCAACCACTTAAAAGAGTAATGAATTCGAACTCCTTGTTTCCAGGTGCCAATAGGTAGCACCATTCTGGTGTATCTCTGTGCAAATTTCGTCTCTGCCAGAAATTCGGTAGAGAATTTAGGTAGTGCACTGTGGAATACACATCTCCCAGGAGAGTAGGTATCACCCAGGAAATTTACAACGCCCAGGAGAAAATGCAGCACCCAGGAGAAAACGCAGCGCCCAGGAGATTTGGCAGCGCACTGCACTCTGCACATCCATGCATGAAAATGGTGGAACGGGTGAGAAATGGGGAACATAATCATATATATCATGGATAAATTTAGTTCTTTAACACCTGTAGAAACTTTAAAAACCACTGCATTGACATCTCATCATGGCACCTGCACATGCATCCTGCAAATCAGGCATTTGCAATTTCACTGAGCACCGAACAACTGGAATGTTAGCTTAATTTATGGCTTGACTTTGAGTTGAATGCACAACTAGCATGTAGGATACTATGACATGTAAACATGACTCAGAATTGGCATATGTGATATAGCTTAGGTTTGAGGGAATTTAGAAGTAAGACACTTAAGCACACACACCCTTTTTTATTTTGTTTTATTTAATAAATATATATATAATAAACATAATTCATAAACTACAAAATAGTTTAGAAAAACATTGTATATATATATTTAATAAAAACATTGTTTTTTATAATAAAAGTGTTTTTATGACAAACTTATCATAAAGATTTGATGGACTTCAATAAGTATTTCTAACCATTTATTTGCAGGTCAAGAGGATGAAGCCAAAGGATTTCTTGGCAAAAGTAATCAATGAGAGCTTGATGAATAATCTGAAGGTTAAGGACACTAGCCAAAAGACTTAAGAAAACAATAAATCAAGTAGAGAGTGATGAAAACACTCTAAAAAATACCAATTCATTTTGATCGCTAACAACATTGATCTAATGTACCTTCCTTGAGGTCCTCGTAGAAACTCTTGCTCCGCTGCGCTGTACGAATTCACTGTATTTGCTGCAAACTCTGTTATAAAGCCTGCCACAATACTTTCGAGCCAAAAGTCTACTTCGCGGGTGAATTTGTTGTTCATGTGTTGTAACTGCTCAATTTGTACTGGGGTCCACTCTAACTGTCGGATCCGGTTCGTTGCATGGTTATCCTTCAATCTTAGTATCCACTCTTGAAATAAATGTGGAAAATCACAGAAAAAGACTTCGTGTAAATCAGTAAACACATATTTCTCAAGATATTTACGGGGTGTTAGTCTAGGGTTTCAGTTATCTTTCTATGCAAAATCCATCTCTTTTTTCCTTAGCCATCTTTTGATCTTTATTTTTGTGGGATTCCACAGTCTCAACATCCCCTTCTAGTGACTCATTGCTCTCTACCCTAATTTTTTCTTGATCTTCCTCCGACAGACCTTTGACTTATCTCATCTACTCAATCCTCTTTTGTTCCTACCAACAACAATGGAACCATTTGTTGGGTTAACTGTCTTATTTCCTTTCTGATTTTATTGACCTAGGGTTCATGTCTATTCGGGTTTCCAACAAAGCCTCTAAAACTATCGGCCCTCCTGGTAAACCAGAAGGAGACGCAGTGCACAGGGTGCCCCATGCCATCTCACCCGAGATAGTCTTAATGAGTGGCTACAATACTCAGGTGTTTAGAGCCTAGGATTGAGTGGGAGATCTAATAATTGTGTACAGAGAGTGCTATTGTATCTTATTAACACAGTATACCATTATTCTCGATTAATGCAAGAAAAATAATGACTCATTCATTTAACCCATCTATATATACTGAGATGATAAAGAAATAAATGCATTCAATCACATAACACAAATATTACTATGGTTCACCCCCTCCTAGACTACGTCCACAAAGATTTGGATCTCGACTCTTTTATTATTGTCGTTCTATCATCACAGCGTCGCACGCTTTAGAATTCCCTTCAGCTGGGCCGAGATCTATTATGAGGCAGACTATATCACACCAGGCTCCTCAGCCTACGATCTAACCCTCAATATCTACCCTCCCTTGGCCTCTCTATCTCAACAGCTTACAAAAATAGGTCATAGAGAAAAATATTACATATCGACTCGTTACAAATAATGTCTAGTCTTTTTAATAACCCGCTCATTACAACAACCGTGTCCCTCTCCTTGATACCTAGATACTATATTTATATGTTTATGGCTCTTCAACCATTACAATACATTAAAAAAACCCTAACCCTACCTTCGTTAGGTCTTCCATGCATCCGTGCGTGTTGATCTTCCTTCCAGTTGTCGCTTTCCTCGTGCATGTCTTCTTTCCCAAAATCGCCTTGTTTTCCACTTTGGTTTGCTTCCAACAATAAGCATCATATTAAATATTTTATAACTTGTTTGTTATATCAAGTTCTATATATGGTATGGTGTAAGGTACCAGTTCTATTATATTAGCAGAAAAGAGAAATAATGCTTAGAATAACACTGAGATAGCAACAGAATACATAAATACTGCAGAGATAACAACAGAACAACAAATAATATGGAACCACAACACCAAAATTATACCTTTATTGATATGAAACAATGTTCACTTGCCTCTTCAAGGGGGAAACCTTCAGCAGAGCAGAGCTCTATTACAATAATTCTTCAAGACAAAACTTCTCATACCCTCTACTCCTATTTATACTAAATTTATCTATCCAAAAGAACAATCTAGAGGAAGATCCTTCTAGAAGCAGAAGCTTCTATTAGGTCTTCTTAAATTTGACTTATTCCTCCTTCTTGCTAGGCCTTATTAATATTGACCTTTATTACATGGAAATATATTAATCTACCCACTTGAGGGGTTAGGGAGTTTAGGTCCCTAACATGCCCTCCCCCTTAAAATCATCCTTGTCCTCAAGGCTGAAGATGAGGAAATTGTTGCATAATGGTAGTTGGCTCCCAGGTGGCATCGACTAGAGTTGTATATTTCCACTGGACACACTTCCTTGATGGTGTGATGACGAAGACAATGATCGAGCTGGTCCAAAAGTGCTTGTGGCTGCAACCAGATGGATTCTTCTTCATCCAACTCAGGAAGGTTGGTTTGAGTTTGACACTTAGTTCCAATCACCTTCTTTAAACAAGAGACATAAAAAATAGGATGGAGATTTGAAGCACTGGTCAAAGCTAATTGATAGGCCATATGTTCCACATGCTTGAAAACTGTATAAGGAACATAAACTTTGGGCACCAGTTTCTGACAATGTTTGGCCTTGAGTAAATTTTTCTTATAACATTTCAGTCGAAGAAATACCTGGTCTCCTTCATCAAATTGATGTTCTGAGGGACCTTGATATGCTTGTTGCTTCATGCAATTTTGATCCATGAGAAAATTCTCTTTATGGGTACAAAGAATAACCTCTCGAAATGTAAGTGTTTGGTCAATCACCTGGACCTTTGAGACACTTCGCATGTAGGAGATAACGAAAGTTGGCTTTTGTCCATATATTGCTTCAAAAGGAGTCATGTGAGTAGTTGTATGGTAAGAAGTGTTTTACCACCATTCAAATAATGGTAACCATTGATCCCATTGATTTTTCCTTTCAGAGGAAAAACAACTCAAATATGTCTCCAAAAACTTGTTGACAACTT
>SNQJ01S0060429.1:0-27284 GCA_010110895.2 Picea sitchensis
TAATAATTCCAAGCCAACCAAAGCTAACAAAGCTCAAGAACCCCTTCTCCATGAGAGCTCCTCTCTTTTTATAAGTTGAAGAGGATAAGGTGAGGAGGTTAGGATGATCCCACTAAATCCTGAAAGCGAGTAAGATCCAAACAATTCGGATGCCACCTCACCATGGAAGTTTCTCCTTCTAGAAGATTAGAGAAAACGCTCGTTTTTCCCACGTGTAAGCATTCTCACACCCTGCTTATAGTGCAACCTGCNAACTGTTCGCACCCTAGCTATGATGCAGCCTGTGAGAATTAGGCATTCTCACACCCTAATATATAGGCAGCCTGCAAACTTCCTTTTTTATAAGGTTTTTACACAGGAAAATGCAACTTCTTTTCTCATGAAAAGTTCTTCTCCCTTCTCTCTTTAGGAACTCAGGCCACTAACCCCTCTGAAGGCAACAGATAGGTTTACATCATTAACAGTCATAGGGATGATGAAAATAGTGTGTAACAAAAAGGAAAGGATTTATCACTTATTTCCTACACAGATGTAGATTGGGAAGGTTGCATTGATGACCAAAGAAGCACCAGTGGATCAACGTTCTACTTGGGTGAGTGTTTAGTATCTTGGCTAAGAAAGAAAAAGTCATCGATATCTTTATCTATAGACGAAGCAGAGTATATTGCAACAGCAGGATGTTGTACTCAAGTTCTATGTATGAAACAATATTTGACATGTATACGGGTTGAGTATGATGATCCCATTCCAATCTATTATGATAATACAAGCATCATCAGTATCTCAAAGAACTCGGTGATGCACTCCAAGACGAAGCACATTCCAATAAAGTATCACTTTCTACAGTAACATGTTGTAGAGAAGAACATCAGAGTTGATTATGTGTGATTCAGGTGGATATCAATGGTCACCCACCTTTTCCAATAGGCTCAAAACAGTTTTTTGGCAATTTTGGTAATTTACTATTTTTAGCAGTTTTCGGGTCCTAAAACTTTTGGAGCCGTTTTGAGGCCCTAAACGACATTTTTTGGGGAAAAGGGGGAGAAATGGTACATGTTGGCACAGGTTATTGGTACATGTTGTTACAGGTTGATTACAGGTTGATTGGTATTGGTTTACAACAGTATATCTCATAGTGATAGTGTGACAATGGTTCCATCTTTCTACTTCTACGTCAAGGTGGTTGGATGGGGCAAGGTCATGTGGTTGTAGCCACCATATGGTTGTAGTCGGAAAACATAGGGGGTTGTAGCCAGAGAATTGGGGAGTTGGAGCTTCCCTCGGGTTGTATCCTGAGAAACTAGGGGGTTGTAGCCTCCTTCTGGTTGTAGCCAGAGAATTGGGGAGTTGGAGCTTCCTTCAGGTTGTATCCTGAGAAACTAGGGGGTTGGAGCCTCCTTCCAATTGTAGCTGGAAAACAAAGGAATTTGGTGCTTCCGATGAATGTAATTCTTAAATACATATAAGAAAAATCCTTATGTGGTTTTCTCTCGCTTTGGGTTTCCACGTAAAACACTAGTGTATTGTGTATGTGTGTGATTTCTCATTTGTTAATTGTTTATTTACTCTGCAAATGTTGGATGATATTGCTACATTGATAAAACACTTGCATTTTATGGTGAAAAAGGATTAAATTTCTCTATCACTAATTCACCCCCCCTCTCAGTAATCCAACAGATTTGTCAAAGTGAAGTTAAAAGTTCAATATATGTTTCATACATAATAGGTAGTTTAAAATGTGTGAGTAAGGCCATGGCTAATGAATTAAAGTCATGGAAGAATCCTCCTGGTAATTCAATATACCACTTAGTTGCAGTCCCCATAAGGGTTCTTTGGAAAATATGTAAGCATATAGAATCATCCATCAATGAGTTTGATGAACACCAAACATGGAAAGTCATAACATGATTATTAGGATCATCTCCTGGTTTACCATCGAACTTCGAAATATCCGAGGGTAATTTGTTAGGAATAACTGGCCAAAAAGGAGAGTGTGAAATGTGATCATTCATTATTCGAGACAAGTCTGGTAAATCCAAAGTGGCTAAAAATGGAAATTGTTCGTTAATTTCAGGATACTGGTAACTTTGAGGAGGAAGTTTGGTCAGAATACCAGTAGGACCATAAGTGGTTTATAAAGGTGCATTATATATCGATCTTATTGCAGGTTGTTGTTGGGGGTTTTGGAACATATAAGAAGGGTTAACTTGTTGATTAGGTATCCCTCCTTGAGGATGAATACCCATTTGACCAGGTTGACTCCATGTAGGGTTCAGGATTCTTGGAAAGGTTGCCTAGGATTAAGACCTGGGAAAACAGGTTTAGATAGTCCAGCTTGGGTAGTTATGGGAAAACATTTCCCAGGATTGAGACCTGGAAGGACAGGGTTAGAGGGACATGTGTGGTGGGGTCCTCCACCTGAAGGGCCTACCAAGGTAGCTTTCCCCCCCCAGGTTGTTTTTATGTTCCAATATTCCAAGATGATGCAATAACCTATTATCAATTAAAAGGTTGACCCATAATAAGGTTTTGTCCTCCAGCTAAACGTTCCCCCCCGGCCAAAATTTGTGTCCCAACATAAAACTGAGATCTAGAAGGAATTTGACCACTTTGTCCTCCAGGAGGGTTCGATACTCCTAGTAAAATATGGGTAGGATTAGGAACCCATCCACTAAGAGCATTATATCTTGGAGGAAGTGATTGAACTTCTCTAGGAAGAAGCGGTGTTCCAATGAGATTCTGAGATGTCGAAGAGATACTAGTTTGAAAAGGTAGAGTTTTTGAAATTTTCATAGTGCTATTTAATTGAATAGGAAGGAAAAGACTTGTCCCACTTGATACCTGACCTGAGATAACAACAATATTACCTATTTTTCCCACAAGATGACCAAGGAAAATTTGTGATGATGTGGTGACTGTACTAGTAACACAAGGTGCAAGTGGTGTAGTAAAAGATGGTTGATTGATACCCAATCTATCAAAAATATCATGACCCAAGGGTTTTCACCATAAAGGATGAACTAGAGTTATACTTGGATCTAATATGCCAGAGGTTTGAACAGGGGTTGTAAATCCTTCACTTTTATTAGGTTTTCTTGATTCCATATTTTCTTCTTCAAATGGCCTTGATGGTAATCTAGGATAATCTTCAGTTACAATTTATCCTAAATAATTAACTCGGAATAAAAGTAGACCAAGGGGATTAGTTAATGGTGGATTTGTAGGATGGATAAAACCGTCCTAAACACTTGTGATAACTCCCTCATAATTTTCAATCAAAGGAGTAGCAGTACTCCCAATGTTAGATCATTTTTCCTCGTCAACAATATCTCTATGAGAAGTATGTTTTAGTGAATGGGGAGGTATTGGTTGATAATATTCAGGAGGAAATCCATTCATCCTACATGATTGAAGAAGACCGTCGTCAACCATGGTAGAAAGGGTAGAAAATTTAAAACCCACTATAGAAAACTGACCACACTCGGCTAACAAAATAGGAAGCAAACCATGCAAACCATGCAAACACAACTTTTCCCAGTGAACACACTAGTTGTTGATGAAATCCAACATCATGAGAGAAATGTTAAAAGGGTTGGGGTAGAGTGGGTGGACCAAATGTTGGCACAGGGGCAGACCCAAGGTTCAATGCTACAACAGTGCACCAACAAAACCCTATCTACTATCCCTTTCAGCAACACCTGTGAAGCAGATGAAGTCTCACCCGAGGTAGAGGCAGGGGTGGTTGCAAGACTTAGGTGTCTGCAACCTTGGCTGGGACATAGATCTATTATTATAACTCTTAATAAAGCACTTATCACCATTAGTTCTACAATATGCAATCAATAACCACTTCACTGATAAAACAGGGCTTCACAGCATTTACAACAATCTAGCGTATTCAAGCACTTAGCATAAGAAAATAGATAATATCTAGTAGATCAAGCACTGAGCATATTCATATATATTAGATCTAACATTCTACACATCATTAGCACCAAGCATAAGCATATCTATCTAATCATCTCTAAGCAATTAGCAAATAACATATAAATGCATCAGAATAAGCACAAAGCATAATAACACAGTGTTTACGTGGTTCACCCCCACCCTGGGGCTACATCCACAAACTCTTCTTCTTTATTTATCTTTAGTCAAGCGGTTGAAAGAACAAAGCCTCAAAACCCTTACTCTTCACAAGACATAAGATCTGCGCAACTCACTATATCCTTCTTCCTTGTGCTACAGCACAAAACCTTCCACACTTTCTTACAACAACTTGCACTTAGCTCTGCAATCCTCTAACAGTTATGCACAAAACACTTACAAACCCTACTAGCACTTAGCTTATATCATAATTCACACATCCCCCTCTTCCGATAGAGGCCTAGATATATATTTCTATATTACAAAAGTGGGCCTAAGCATGGGTAAACCCACGGGCTGACATCCCAATCCCATTACATAATCCCAAAAAGCCCAAAAAGGGACTCAAAAGTGGGCCAAGATCCTATGATCTCTGCTTCATCATGCACTCCTCCTTCGATGGGCTGTCGAAGTCCCAAAATAGGTCACATGTCCAAGATTATCCCAAAACTTGGTCAAGGGCCAACAGGCCCTCAACACTCACTTGTGACTCGTCCCAGGTCACTCTGCTCTGACGAGTTATGCCTCGAACGCATTGAGCTTGGCTCAAGCTACTTTGACCTGCTAATGTACTATGACCTTTTGCTCGGTGAACTCCTAGATCATTGCATCATTCACTGACCCTTCTAGGCACTATTCTGCGGTGATGACAACCTGTTCTAGCTCTACTCCTTGGCTTTCAACCTCTGTGAATAACTAGCATGCCTTATCTTGCACGGGTTGGAGTCGTTGAGTTATTTCCATTACTTTCCTCTGGATCATATGGATTTTCTACTGGGCAATATGTTTCTCGTGAGACCACTTCATTCTTTCCATGGTCGATAGAGCCTTCAGCTGCACCTATAGTGTGTCTGCATGATTCTTTGCTTCTTTAAGATGTACCTCCAATGCCTGTAACTCTGGATTCTTAGTGAGGTTTTCATAGGTCTAAGAGTTGTGGTTACTCAGTTTCTTACATTCCAATGCAAGAGATTTTAATCTATCGACTGCGCTATGGGAAACTGCTTCTCATTGGTCTCTTATCTCTTGAGGGGTCTCGGGTACAATGAAAAGATCTAGATTTGTGATGCGCTGCTGGAGCTTTTGTATTACTTCTTCAAGTTGTGCCACCTGTTGTGGAACCCATTCTTTGGTCTCTACTTCGATGACTGTCACATAGTGAAGTGCTATGTTGATCAATTCCTTTATCTTGAGTTTCTCTGCAAGCAATTGTTCCTTTCTTTGTTGTATCTATGCTTTCTCTTCATCCCACTTTTCTTGGAGAGAAATATTTTGTCGTTCTGAAGTGTTGCATTGCTCCATAAGGACTCCCTATACCTATGTTAAATCCTTGGTGGCTTTCTCTGTTTCTTCTTGATCTCTTCAAAGGCGAGCTTCAACTATATCAGCAATCTGGTGGAGTTGAGCTGGCTCATCCCCCATTTCTAGTGTTCCTACTGTCAGAGGCGTAGTGGAGATGACTAGACTGTAGTTCCTATTGCACCCCTTGGAGTTCAATCTCAATATGATTATACATCTACTCCTGCTTCACCTCCTACTTCTCTACTATCTCCAGTGAAGCATCGTTCAGGGTTGCATTGATGAAATTAAAATCATCTAAAGTGAGGGTAGTCTGCATCTTAGTTACAGGGGTTCTAGATTTCTTCTAGGAAGAAGGTTTCATAGGTGAAACCTTCCTTTTCTTCAAGGAGTCCTCTTCTTCCCTAGGCAGTGGTATCTCGCCTTTCTTCTGTTCTATTTCTGTGCCTTCTACCTCTTTGCCATAACCCCCTTCATCCGCTGAGATGGAATTAATCCTTACAGATGTGTTGTCTACATCATGAACCTCTTCAGTATTCTTTGTCTTGATCGGTCCTAGTGTATCCAGCACAGTTTCTGGGATTTCTATGTCAGAGATTTCTGTAGGGTTTGCTGGAATGAGGAGGTCCGTCGACCATTCCTTGGTAATCTCTTCGATGTATTCTTCTATCAACTTGTAGTATGATTGCAATTGTTTCTTATGAGCATCAGTGTGTGATGTGATGTAAATAAAATGGCGGTCCGCGCTAAATTTCATCAAAGGTCGAAACCTATGGAGAGTATTTGGGGTCATGCGCATCTCAGATTGGATGGCTAGCTTCAACTGGTTGTAATATGTGTGAAACACGGCATTCAACTACCATTGCTTATTCATGTCATTCAAGTACCACAGCGCACTGAACTTCTCGGCCAAAGGTTCAAAGGGCTCAATGTCCGAGAAGGTCGCACCTTCCGACATCTCCCATGCGATGAAAGTGATTAGGATGAGTAGCCAACTGAAGTGGAACTCATATCCTTGATCCTGCACTTCCTTGCAATCCAGTTCCAACTAGTTCACCAAGTACTTTTCCCAATTCATTTGAAGGCCCTCCGCACACTTTCCTGTGAGGTCAACTACAAATCCGGTCACTTGGGTAGGTCAATTCTTGTGAACTAATTTTCCTGCAATCAATTGACAGGCTAGGTGCACTGCGTCATTCTAGATAGAGGATTCCTTGTAGCCTCACATTCCTTTCTCGACATCGCCATAAGTCTCTTTGATCCTCTATGCTAGTGTTATGTCTGTGGTTTTTCCAGGGTAAAAATCATGTGGGTCAGGGCCTTGCATACTTAAGCCCGTGATTTGATTGATCAACATCAGGTCCACTATTATGCGATGATTTAACCACAAGTAACCTTTGTGGTAACAAGATAGCATTATCTTTACACATGCATTCACCTCCTGGTGTCGTACGAAGTGTGAAATCTTCATAACATTCAGCAATGTGGACTGCGCGAGGTTCTAGGTCCTTGACTGAGGGATGATCTTTGAATTCTTTCCCTTTCTCTTCGTTATGTACTTGTATGGAGCGAGCATGTTATAGACCTTTCTGTCACTGAGGTTGAAGTCACTAAACGTCAATGCTTCAATCTTATCTTGGTCTACGTGAACTATGCATATTCTTTTCGGTATGTACGCCATGACTAAAGGGCACTCAAAGTCTCTGAGCACACTATCCTGATTAATTGTGCCACTCAGGGGTGTAATGTAGGTAGGTAGGATGCTTGGGATCAACTTAGCGTTCACAATATCATCCTTGTGCTTAGTTCGCTTCTCATCGACCGGTTGGGATGGTCTACCTTGAGCAGTGGAGGGAGATGCTTGCATGGTTCTCGGGATGAAGCTTGTACACCTGTAGATAACCCTCGCTCTAACATGACTCTCTCAGTCATCAAGTCAATCAAAACTTCTTCAACAACTTTCTCTACAGCGTTGAGCTCATATGACATACAAGCTCGGGGTTAACTATATTGGATTCGGGATTAAGTCAGCTACTACAATGAAATATATGGCAACAAGGCGATGATCATAGTGAAAAATAATCTTAATCTGTGGGCTCAAATTCTCAGTTGGAAAAAGTGTCCTTGGTGCATGGCACGACGAACTAAATAGGAAACTTGACAATGGTTTGCTTGCAATGGGTATGAAGCTTCCATTAACATTGTTATGTCTGTTATGGCGTGGTCCAATATTATGATGATGAACCTTTATTGACTTTATGTCCATTCGGAGTGTAAGTCGAACGGATATATCGGTCCCAACACATATATTGCTTTGGCGAAGTGCCATAAGTAGTTGTTCTGATATCCCGGCGAAGCTCCAATTCTACAATCTTTCTTTTTGTGATGCCCCCTTTGGGGCCTTCTATAACTTTTCAATATTAGCCCTCTTCTTAGATATCTTTCTAGCCTTCTTTCCAGTAATATTCAATTATGTCTGTCTTTTTTCGTTATGATTCCTATCTTCTTTTAGCATAGTCACTGCGCATTGTTGAGATTATTTCCTAGGATTCAGGGGTAACATTTCTTCTTTATCAGGGATAGGTACTTCAGTCTTCTGTGGGTCTTCTAACGTTCTTCTAGATTCTACATCAAGGTATCTAGTGTGGAGTATATTTTATCTATTCTCCTGTTCTTCAATCAAGTGCGCAAACCTCCTAACCATGAAATATTTTAATTCTCATTTATTCTGTTCCAAAACGTATTCTTCTTCCTTCTTTCTGGCTTGATCTCTATCAATCCAAGGTTTTCCTAATAACATGGTAAACAGGGTGTTGTCCTCAATAAATTTAATAATCTCAAAATCTTCTTCTGTCGAAGTCCCATTGGCACTCATAGGTAGTTGAGCGAGCCTTCCACACAAGTTGACCAGTTTTCCTTTGAATAACCCTATTCCTCCTAGTGATGGAATCACAGCAGGCTTCCCTAAAAGTTCCCAAGTTCATTCTGTCATAATATTCACCTGTGTTTCCTCATCCAGAACACAGTCAATGTCGAAGTCTCCTATTCTTGCTTCAATGCATTCTTTTTCTTTAAATATCTTTGATAACTTAACATGTCGGTGGTCATTCAAGGTTTATATCATCTGTAGAAATACTTTCTCTGATTATTTCTGGGGTTCTACCATAATCTAAGTTTCTAGATTTGTCTTAGGGTTTCCTTGGTTCAGATTCATTCCTTCAATCTTGGAAATCATTCTAGTACAATCCAATACTTCATGGTCTAGAGCTTTACAACAACTACAACTAGGTATTCCACTAGGGCATTCCTTATCCAGATGTCCCGGTTTTCTGTAGTTGTAACAGAGGGCCAATCCTCTCCTTCTTTTAAATGATCCCCAACCTCTTCTGTACTGTGCACTAGGATCATGGTAGCTAACCTGCAGTAAATTCTTTCTAGGATCCTGCATCGATTTGTTAGTCCAAACATTCTTTCTATGCATGGGTATAACATATCCTTCACTATTCTTGTCAGATCTATTCATATCAAGCCTTCTTTCATCTATTAATGCCCTAGTTTTTAAGCTAGGACAACTTCTATCAAACATACCTAGATCCATATTCTAGAAACAAAAAATTCCACTTATCTTACTTGTACAGAGCACAAAGCTTTCAGATCTGGAACTTTTCTACTATTATTACCTTTTATCAAAGCATAGAGCTTATAGATCTTACCTTTTTTTCTTCAGATCTGACCTTCCTCTTGGCACAAATATTCAAGGATTGAGTAAAATGTTGCACACTAGGGAAACAGATCCATGCATAGAGCTTCCATAGTTTCAAGATGAATCTTTTCACAAAGATTCTTCTTCCTCAGTTCCCAGCAATCACAGTTTTAGGTCCTGGAAATGGAACCATTTGTTGGCACAAGGGCAGACCCAGGGTTCAATGCTACAACAATGCACCAACAAAACCCTAGCTACCGGCCCTTTCGGCAACACCTGCAAAGCAAATGAAGTCTCACTCGAGGTAGAGGCAGGGATTGTTGCAAGACTCAGGTGTCTACAACCTTGGCTGGGACACAAATCTGTGATTATAACTCTTAATAAATCACTTATCACCGTCAATTCCACAATATGAAATCAATAACCACTTGGCTGATAAAACAAGGCTTTGCAACATTTACAACAATCTAGCATATTCAAGCACTTAGCATAAGAAAATAGATTAGATCTGGTAGATCAAGATCTGAGCATATTCATATATATCAGATCTAACATTCTACACATCATTAGCACCAAGCATAAGCATATCTATCTAATCATCTCTAAGCACTTAGAAAATAACATATAAATGCATTAGAATAAGCATAAAGCATAATAATACAGTGTTTACGTGGTTCACCCCCACCCTGGGGCTACGTCCACCAACTCTTCTTCTTTATTTGTCTTCAGTCAAGCGGTTATAAGCACAGAGCCTCAAAACCATTACTTTGCATAGGACAGAAGATATGTGCAGCTTGTTAGATCCTTCTTCCTTGTGCTACAACACAAATCCTTCCACACTTTATTACAATGTCTTGCACTTAGCTCTGCAAGCCTCTTACAGTTATGCACAAAGCACTTACAAACCCTACTAGCACTTATCTTACATTGCAATGCACACATCCCCCTCTTCCGATAAATGCATAGATATCTATTTATATATTACAAAAGTGGGCCTAAGCATGGGTAAACCCACGGGCCGACATCCCAATCCCATTACATAATCCCAAAAATGGACTCAAAAGTGGGTTGATATCCCGTGATCTCTGCTTTGTCATGCGCTCATTCTTCGACAGGCTGTCAAAGTCCCAAAATAGGTCACATGACAAAGATTATCCCAAAACTTTGTCAAGGGCCAACACTAGTTATGTTGGAGACCTGCTTAACGTACTTACACCCTAGTGAAAGTTCCTGCATGGAAGAACTATGGGTTACCCTTCAAGGATCCTAAGTGAGTTTGACTAATGTATGACCCAGGTAAAACAAAGACTTTCCCCTCCATCGTGACCTTGTGTAGGATCCCTAAATATTATGGTCTCTAAGGTTACCACTTACATTTCCCAAACCTGAGGAAATAATCGACAATATGGTATACATGTAAGGGAAGGGTTGAAAACCAAAATCCCCTTGAGAGGTGCCTCATAACAAGGTAGGATTTCCCAAGTGATCCCCAAGTGTCTAACAAATCCATTTGCAATACGTACAGACCACTCCACCAAGACCAACAAAGAAGGGTTAGTGACTCTGCTAGTCCCAATGTGACATCGTAATTTACCCTTGCTTGAGAAGGGATGCTAAGGACAGAGATGTGGAAATTGGATTTGTCTCCCTAGCACAAGATCTGATGTTTTTTTGACAGCTCTGGAGAGTTATCCTCACCACCTATTCCAAATATCTACACCTAAGATAATGTTGGTGTGCTACCAGATAAAAAATATCAAATGAATTTTACTAGCACTTGGTTTTAAGGGTTGTTTTTTTAATCAAAAGGATGCATAAGTGAAACCGATGATGTTTGACCTTAACTCAAAATATCATGCAATAAGATATGAAATGCATTTTTTCGTTTGATGAATCCTAATTACATGGGAGAGAGAAGGTACTTTTATTTTGAAACGAGAAACTAAAAATGCAATTCTTTTCAAGAAAGATCCCACTATTTTCACAAAACAATCAATGACTTAATGATTCTAATTCAGCCTAAAAGTCTACATGAATAAGCTTTTCCCTCTTGATTTAAAAATGCAAATGAATGCAATTCTGCTTAAGTTATTTCTTTTTCAATTAACATGAAAGTTTGTAACAAAATAAACAAAAGATTCTTCAAGGTAAAATACGCATCCACAACTCAATAAACAATAGAAAGATACAATAAAAACTCCCACAAGGACATTTCCGCAACTACAAAGATATTATAAATGAAAAGCAAAAGATAGAAAATCTTAATGTTTTTTCAAAACAAAAGACTTAACACAAAAGATAAGAGAAAACCATTGAAAAAAATACTTTGAAAAGAGTAATTAAGAGCTAGCTGAGAGACACTCAAAGACCAAGATAAGGGATTATACCTCTTTCAGATATAGGAAAAAATTACCAAAGACAAAGCCAAGCAATCATGAAGAAATTGAAACAATGATCAAAAATAGGCTCTAAGACTGATAAGAAGATTGTAAAGAAAACTTGAAATTCACAACAAAGGTCAGATCTGAAACGTGGGTAGGAAAAATTCAATTATTTTCCAATAAGTATCACAGGATAATGTGGCACATAGAGTGTCAATATACAATGTCACAGGATGAAAACTATGCATAGTGCGACAATGTTGCACTAGTTCTCAAAGGCAGGGTGCGAAAATCAAGAAAAGCTTGGAAAAAATAAAAAAAACTAAAGAATATTTCGAGTGAATTTCAGGGTTGACTAATCAAAAAATGTCAGATGAAGACTCGAATATCTAAAACAAGGCAAGGTAGCAAGACCAAGAGAACAAATATGAAATATATTTCCCCAATGGAGTCATCAATTTTGTTATTGGACAAATCTTTCTATGCAGACACAGATTGATATCCCGAGACTTGGAAACCAAGACTAGAACAAAACATGATAGAACATATAACTTTCCCTAGGTTTATGTAATAAAAAATATTAGCTAACAAGAGATCACACCTTTTAATCGACGTTTGTCCTCACTAGTTGCAATTTCCAACTCTGTCCCGAGACTTGTGAATGATATCCTGTAATAAGACAAAATCCAACAAGAGTGAAAGAAATAATACTATATTTTGATGAAACTTATGCAAATGATCAAGGAGAAATACAACAAACATAGTCAAACATAAACAACGTTTGTGGGAAAGAAACTATATTTTTGTATTAACAATAATGAAAATGGATTACAACCAAAGACTTGATGTTATGAGGCTCCTTCCAACAAGTTAAATGCTCCAATACCCACAATGCATCCATAAAATCCATCACCATCAAATGACTCCTTTAGCTAAGATTGAATCCCTCAAAGCCAAAGAATTACTAACAATCTTCTAATAATAAACCAGAAGCAAAGCTATCAATCATTATTCTCCAAAAACCTCCTTTTACAGATTAAAGAGGAAAAGGGTGAGGAGGTTAGGATGAGAAGTTAGGATCCCCTTAGATTAGGAGTACAGGTGAGATACAAATCGATCGGAGGACACATCATCTTGAAGATTCTCTTCTAGAATATTCTCAAATTTCATCATTTTCTCCCCTTTTAAGTAGTGTCGCACCCTACAGTGGAGAAACCTGAGACAATGTTGCACCTTGCAGTGGTGAAACATGTGTCACCTGAGGGTGTCACACCCTACAATGATGCAAGATGTGACGCTCTATTAAATTAAGTATTTAAAGGCCCTAATAACATGTTTAAACCCTTTTGGATGTTTTCCTTCTCTCAAAATAAGGTTCTTCTTTAGAAATCATATCGTGTATGGTTTAGATGATAGAGGATAAGTGAACATCTTCAGTTGCGACAAAATATTGTGTAACAAGCATAATAAACAAAAAAATAAAAAGAGTGGTTTAGAGAGGCAACCAAAGATCAATTATAAACATATAAATCTATCAATCACCTTTACCAAATAAAAAACATAACTCAGGAAGCCGAACATAACTTTAGATTCGATTGCATTACAAGAAGCCTCCTTGACAAACAAGCTAGATTTTCTGGGGAAACCAAAAACAATGGGGATAGAGGCACAATACTCCATCAAATAATGGAAGATATTTTCACACCACTAGAATCAAATATATTTGAGCATATATCAAAAAACATTTGGAGTGTTGCCACATCAGCTTTCATAACAGTCGAAGGCCACATCGACTTATCGACAAAATTTCCATTTTTCCAATCCCACACCATCTGAGTTGAATATCCCGACCATCGGTCATCAGTCAAGAACCTGTTGGTCTAGAAACAAGTCCCTTCCATTTGATCTAAAATGAAGGGGACCCTATGTAAATTTTATATTTGTTAATACTTCTCATTTAAATTATTTCTCTAAGTCTGAACCAATCACCATTTTCCTTACAAATATGATTAGTCAACAAACCATCCTGAAGCCTGGAATTTTCTTTTTGGAATTTTTTTCTTACATTTTGATGTTTTGTTTTGGCACAAGTAGTAGTTTTAATGGTTAATTTGACCATTTCTACTGGGCATTCTCATGTCGTTTTGAATTGATTATTTCCTTACATTTATTATTATATCAAATATCCTTAAACCATTTATTGCTTTGAATTTCATGACTGAAAGCATGAAATTCAAAGTTGATTATGAGGATCAGTTCCACATCTCCAAATATTATTCATTATGTCAGGGAAATTGAAACATTTTGGATACTTATAAATGTTGTTCATAACGAGGTCTAATTTTTTTATCAGATGAAATTATGGTTAATGTCATCAGGACATAACATCTTACACTCAATTTTGAGTTGGTGAATATTTTATTGTTTCAAAATCAAGAATGGTTTTTCTATGCTACATATTCATTCTCATTTCTCCAACTTGCTTATGAGTTCCTAGATAACACTATATTGACATGATTTATTTCAAATATAGACTTTGTAATTTAGTCATTGTGTTGATTATGATCTCGTAATAACATTTACTCTTAAAAGTTATGAATCATTGTTTGAATTAAAAATCATGTATAAGGGGTGTCTAGTTTTGATTAAGGGTTACTAATATGGTTGAAGTTCCCAAACACATGCATAGTCATATAAGGTTTTGGTATGTTCTATTCTTGTTAAAACCCCATTAACTTAACATATGTTTGAAAGTCATTCTGATTTGATCTTGACAAGACATTATTGGGATCGGTCCATTATGTTGAATCTTGTATTAAATGTGTCATGATATTTGTAGCACCTGTTATCAAATATAGTTGTCAAGGGCAGCAGGTCATCCAAATTCATGGTCTACACAAGAATCATCCAAGCATGGGACTCAAATGCAGTCTAGTCTGGGCTGAAAAACGAGCAGTGGGTGGGTTCATTTTGCAATGGTGGAGATCCAACAGGACACTCAGATTGACAGTTTTCGTGCATTCAGAGTGTCGAAATCATGCGGGGTTTAAAATCAAGAGAGAGCCCACAAAGTATCGGGACCCCAAAGTGTCGAAGCGTTGAATTCCCAATGAGACACGTCACTTCAGGCCCATACTGCTTCAGGATATTTCCATGCTTTACATCCAGAAACTCCTGAAGTCCGAAGTGTCGGAGACACATGGCCCTCATTCGTCGAAAATACATGGCATTCATCTGGAGCTGACACATAGCGCTCATTTGTTGAGACACATGGAACTCATTTCAATACAACACATCACTCAAGGAGAGTATCACTCCAGGAGTTTTCCATCCAGAGCGAGCACAGTTCTCCGAAGCCCATATCCCCAAAGTCCCAAAATATTTAAATGATAAAAACAAATTAATCCAAGTTTAATTAGTGATAATCACATGCTAATCACTTCACAATTTCAGCACTCCAGGAGTTATATACATTTTTCATTCAAAATCTTTCAAACTCCAAAGTGTTGAAGTGACGAGAGACTGCCACGTCACTTTGGGAGAAATTCAGTTCGGGAGATACTCATTCTCCATGTTCAAAATCTCTCAAGTTGTTGGCACAGGGGCAGACCCAGGGTTCAGCTCCAAGAGCACACCAACAAGCCCTAACTACTAGCCATTTCGGAAACACCTGCGATGTAGATGTAGTCTCACCCAAAGTAGCTATGGGGGGTTTCAGGACACAGATGTCTACAACCAGAAGAAATACAAAATCGATCCAATACAAGAACAACACAACATCTAGATATCAGTTACCAGCTTAGTCCTACTTCACACATTTATCTGCTAGATCTAACACAATAATGAAATAACAATATATCAATGAACAAGAGAGTACCACATCAATCACACACAACACCAAGATATGTGTGGTTCACCCTCTCCCTAGGGCTACGTCCACATAATTGTGATTTATAATATGTTAGGTGAAAGAATATCATTCTATCTTCGCTCTTAGCTAGCAGATATTCTCTCTTTATCTCTATTTCCCCTCCCTATGCACCTAGCTGCAAGGTTGATCTTCGCACCCAACTGAAGATATTACAGCATGAAATTCTCTCACTGCTCAATGCTTCTCTCTCTCACAAAAACAATCACTCATAACAACAATGAACTTGGAACCAACCTTCTTTCCTCATCTAGGTTCTTATTTATACATTACAATAGCTCACCGACAGCCTTAGGTCGAAACCTAAGTGCCAAAACCCTAGGTGTCTAAAACCCTAGGTCAACGTGACCCACATTTTCGAGGCTTCACCAGCCTGTCTTTCCTTCTTTCTTGTGTGGTGCTCCAAGGTATCTAATGGTGTATTTTTTCTCTTGCTGAGTTGTCCATGATCTGTCTTCCTTGTTGATTTGTCATCCTTGATCTCCTCATCCAATGACTTTCTTTCTCTTACTTCGCTCTATATTTTCTTCTCTTCTACTCACTTTGACCCAGTATCAGTCACTGTGTCTTCCATGCAATTCGCATTTCGTCTTTTCTTCCTTGATCTTCGCTTACTTCCATAACCAAGGGCCAAAAGGCCCCCAACACTCACTTGTGACTCATCCCGAGGCACTTCATATCTAATCCTTATTTTTTGCTTCGACTTCAGGCTGCGTGGAGCAGTTGGTGCTTTCTGCTCTCTCCTCCCCCACTGTGTGAAGACTGTCTTTTCTGTGTCTAGTACCCAGTTTCAACTTCACCTGGGACCTGGACCATTCATCTTTTGGTCTTAATGATGGTTTTGAGGCAACTAGTTTTCATAGTACAGTTTCAACTAGCTCCCATTCACCAAACCTTCCTTCCATTCTCCATTCAAGGTCTTCAACGATGCAGCTCCTCCTTCTGTGACATAGAAAACCTCATATGGCCCCAGCCAATGGGTTCTGAACTTCGCTGGATGCTTCATGAATTTTTTGTCGAATATTAGTACCAACTATCCTTGCTTAAGTGGCTTCTTCTTGATGTGTCTGTCATGGTAGGCCTTTTCTCTTTCCTTTTGTACCTGCTGATGGAATCCTGC
This sequence comes from Picea sitchensis, assembly GCA_010110895.2. Taxonomy (NCBI): domain Eukaryota; kingdom Viridiplantae; phylum Streptophyta; class Pinopsida; order Pinales; family Pinaceae; genus Picea; species Picea sitchensis. The sequence continues at coordinate 16,575 of SNQJ01S0060429.1, forward strand.
AATAAATATGTCTTCTTCTAGTTCGACCAACTACGCGAGCCTCTCTTGAACAGCGCCAGTGTCATCCATATCTGTAAAAGCTACGATTCTTAAACTTGGGACCAAATATTCCATCGGGACAACTGCTTCTAGACCATAAACCAACTTAAAGGGGGTATTCATTGTTAGCTTCTTGCAAGTGATTCTATAGGCCCATAGTACTGTTGGTACTCTTAAATCCAGTCATCCTTTTTCACATTGCAAATATTCATCAGCGTTGTCTCCAAGATCTTATTGAATGCTTCAACTGTCCCATTCGCTTGTGGATGGTAGGGTGTTCTCTTCTAATGATGTACTGCAAATTCCTTGGTCAAGGATTCAATGGTCTTATTAACAAAATGTGTGCCTTGATTGTTCATAAGGATCTTCGAGCATCCAAACTGGGTTATGATGTCATCAAATATGAAGCATGCAACTATAGTTTCACTACAATCTCTAACTACTCTTGCTTCGGCCCATCTGGTCAAATACTATGTCGCAATGATTATGTACCCTGCTCCTATGTGCTTTCCTGGTGGGTTTATCAGTCCCACGAAATCAATGGCCCATTTCTCAAATTCTTTTACGGTAAGTTGCGGTGCTAAAGGAATTTCATCTCTTCTAGAAAGTTTCCCAACTCTTTGGCATACATCATAGGCTCCTTTCTTTTCAATTTCTTTTCCTGCATAGTGTCCTCCTACGATGCCTTCATGAGATTCTTCTAAAATCAGTGGTCTTTCTACTTCCATAACACATCTCCTCAAGATCTCATCAGGTCCCATATTATGTAGTTGTCCAGCTATAAGTGAAAAGTTGGCAACACGGACTACCAGTTGTTTCTTCTGAATAATTGTTTTTCACTAGGTGTCATTCCTGTTCACAGGAACTAAACTATCTCGGCTAAGTGATCATCAATATTTCTAATGGCCAGCAATTGTGCATCTGGCAGTGTATCCTCCAAGCTATTAGGTTCTTCTCCGTGTTCCAACCTCAACAAGTGGTCAGGACCTTTTTTCATTCTCCCTGGCTTAACCACAATCTCAAAATCATATTCTTGAAATAGAAGAAGACATATGCATATTCTTCCCCCCAACATTGGCTTGTTGACTAGGTATTTTAGTGCGGAGTGATCAGTAAACATTTTAAATTTTCCTCCCAACAATTAGTGGTGAAACTTCTGCAGTGTACACCATGGCTAACCCTTCTCTCTCAGTGGTGGTGTAGTTAATTTCAGTGGTTAATAGCTTCCTGCTAGCAAAGGCTAACGGGTGGTCAATGTCTCCAGCTCTTTATTATGATAATACAGCTCCTAATGCAATAGAAGAGTCATCGACATGCACGTGAAATTCCTTGCTCCAATCTGGGAAAACCAAAGTAGGCGCAGTAACCATTTTTTGTTTGAGTGTGTCGAAGCTCTGCTGGCATTCTTCTATCCATTGAAACTGACAGTCTTTCTTCAAAAGCTTCTCCATGGGTGTTGTGATCTGTGCATAGGCTTTAATGAACTTTTTGTAGTATCCAATATGTCCCAGCACAGTGCATAGCTGTTTGATGGAAGTAGGACGGGGAAGATCAACTATAATGGAAATCTTATATGGGTGTACCAACAATCCCTGCTTACACACAATATGGCATAGCAGCACTCCAAAGGGTGAAAAGAAGATGCACTTCTTCAGGTTCAAGTAAATCTGACAGTGTATGCACTTATCCAACATTAGTCTTAAGTATTCAATATGATTTTGCAATAAGATAAAAACGGTCCAATCATCAAAATATGCTTCCATAAATCTATGTAAAAATTCCTTGAATGCTTCTACCACCACCCTGGAAAACATGGTTGGTGTATTCTTCAATCCAAACGGCATCACTGTATACTGGTAGGATCCCCATTCTATTTCAAATGTGGTCTTATGGCAATATTCCTTGACAATCTAGATCTGAAGATCCTGATCAGCATTCATTTCTATGCGAAGCTGTGTGGAGTATTAAGAATGTCACCGACGAAGCTGTTAAACAAGATTAGTTTAGTACTACCCTGAGAGACCACGCACTGAGATGGTACATGAATTTTGTTCAAGGATTTTTCCAATCAAAACCGTTGAACGATATCAATACTGCGTTGATTGTAGAATTCAAGAAACCCAAGTCGGAGTCACAATGCATTACAGAACTAAAATAAATCAAGCAGAAAGTAGTTGAACCTGTTTGGGAGTTTGATCAGAGGTTTAAGACCTTAACAGGCCATTTGAGTTTTCAGATCCCGACAACAAAACCATTTGTTGGCACAGGGGAAGACCCAGGGTTCATCTCCAAGAGCGCACCAACAAGACCTAACTACTGGCCCTTTCGGCAACACCTGCGATGTTGATGCAGTCTCACCCGAAGTAGCTATTAGGGGTTGCAGGACACATATGTCTACAACTAGAGGAAATACAAAATGGATCCAATACAATAACAACACATCATCTAGATATCAGTTACCAACTTATTCCTACTTCGCACATTTATCTGTTAGATCTCACACAATAATGCAATAATAGTATATCAATGAACAAGAGAGTACCACATCAATCACACACAACACCAAGATATACGTGGTTCACCCTCTCCCTAGGGCTACGTCCACATAATTGTGCTTTATAATATGTTAAGTGAAATCATACAGTTCTATCTGCACTCTTAGCTAGCATATCTTCTCTATTTCTCTCTGTTTCCCCTCCCTGTGCACCCAACTGCAAGTTTGATCTTCACACCCAGTTGAAGATCTTACAGCACAGACTTCTCTCACTGCTCAATTCTTCTCTCTCTCACAACAATAATCACTCATAACAACAACGAACTTGGAACCAACCTTCTTCCCTCATCTAGGTTATTATTTATACATTACAATATCTAACCGACAACCTTAGGTCGAAACCTAAGTGCAAAAACCCTAGATACCAAAACCCTAGGTGTCTAAAACCCTAGGTCAAATTGACCCACGTTTTCGAGGCTTCGCCAGCCTATCTTTCCTTCTTTCTTGCACGGTGCTCCAAAGTATCCAACGGTGGATTTTTCTACTTGTTGAGTTTTCCATGATCCATATTCCTTGCTGATATGTCATCCTTGATCTCCTCATCCAACGACTTGCTTTCTCTTACTTCACTCTGTCTTTTTTGCTCTTCTTCTCACTTTGACCCAGTATCAGTCACTGTGTCTTCCATGCAGTTTGCATTCCATATTTTCTTCCTTAATCTTTGCTTACTTCCATAACCAAGGGCCAACACAAGCTCTAAGAAATTTGCACCATCGCTAAATCAAATAGGGGATTTCTAATATGCCAGACGGATAGAAATTGAGCAGGGGTGGTTAAACTTTAGTAGAGGTGTCCAGATCACAGGTCGCGACTAGATAAATGGCCATGCTTTATTGCGAGGATGCTACTTGCTCGAGCATTAAAATCCTTGAGTGTTCCCACAATCGAAACTGTGGTATAGCAAAAGAGCTACATGGCGGGAGGTGGTAAATTAAGGGCTCAAAAGTGGTGTGGATCCAAACCTCCTTTGACGGACCCACAATCACGTGCTTATATAACATCAAATCCAAGATCATCACGAGGCATCCCCTAGGCATTGAGCCTCATCCCAATCCCAAGGAAAAGATAAGTTAATGAAAAAGGAGTGGTGGTTGAAACCTCGACTCACTTTGTAAATAAAAAGAATGGAGGGTCTGGTCGTGGAGACAAAACTGTCAGCCCGAGGTACAAGAATGGACGGCTTCTCCTTGCAGGCCCATGCTAAGCCAAGTTTGCGACTGACAAGAGGAAACATGCACAGTCTGACAGAAGGCTGCACAGATGTAAATCTTTGAATGGGATGGCCAGATCACATCTCTAGTAGTGGTGAACTGAGCTGATTATAAATAGATCAATTCTAGATTTTGTTAAGGTCGTCAACTGGTTGAGTAGAGCTCCCTATTTTGTAATATTTTGATAACAGAGTTGTTCTCTGGTTTTGTATGAGACTTGAGACTTTCGCATTAATAGAAGTCGATTTCTTTCATCATCTTGTTTAATCTGTGTTGAAACACTCGTTCATGGAGGATCCAAATGAGGGTTGTAGTCGCATTGTAATGTAGGTTTGATTACAATATTTTTGTGACCAGCTTTAGTCAGTTTCTTTATTATCTTGTTTCTTCTTATGATGAAATGCTTTTTCATGGAGGATCCAGATGAGTTGTTGTAGTCGCATAGTAATGGAGGTTTGATTCTTATGTTACTATGGTATATTTCAGCATCTAAAACTTAAGTCCAAGAGTGCTCTTGTGCCTGAGTTTTTCTTCACCACGCTGCTTGAAATTCATATGCCTATGGAAAACACGTTCACCTTTCTCACTAATTCTTCCCTCTAATCACCTTTAACCTTAAACCACTAACTGAAGTTAATGAGGACCTCATTTCTCTATGCAATGCTTGTCCAGTTTCTATGTTAAAAAATTCATTTATTGAGCTTTGTCCATTTGACCTCCATTCATATAACCTACCTCCATAAACATTTTGATGGGTATTGGGCTTATCCTCTTGTAGTCTGAAGGTGACTCTCAATGCTAACAACACCCATCATCATGTATGTTACCATATCCACTATGCAATAACTCTATATATGTAGTTGCGAGTTTAACAATTCAAGGTCAAAGTACAATAAGGTTTTCATGCCCACACAAGGCCATCGAAATCATGATTGTGCATTTCTATTGTCATTCTCAGAAGGGTTGGGCATTTCTCATTGTGCCATGTCCCTTATCCAGTTACACAATTTCCCCTCTCTCGAACTAAATTCTCTTGTGCATCGAGCACTGGTAGTTCGAATTGAACCCAATGGCCTTGAAATCGTCCAGTTGTATGATCATTCTCTTTCACTTGTGAGAATAGTAGGTTGGTGGGAGTTCATCCAGAATTTTCATGGCCATAATGTCAAAGTCACTAGGGATTTTTCCAAATCATTCGATGGCCAAATTTCTCATGTAGGAGACCTGGAATTTCTTGTGAGTGAAGTATGGATATCTAAATCTACTCGCTTTCCACTTGTAGGTCGGAAATTGTCCAAGATTTTTCTGGTCAAAAAAATTCCCTAGAACAAGTTTCTCGCATCCAATAAATCAAGATACTACAGGAAAGGTATGGTTGTGACCCTATTGAAAAAGCAATGGAAAAATATTTTCCTAATTATTAGGCACTTTATTACATGGGAGGGTTGCTATGGTCTTGTGTTTTATTACAACATTTGAATCTTAATGGTGTTCCTTGGGTGTGAGATAAGTTTTCCCTATTACCTCCTTAAAAGCCTCACAAAGATGTCTAAATTATACCAAAGAGGTTTTAAGAACCTTGATAGGATCCTTTTCCATTACGGCCTGATTAGGATATTGATTGAGTATAGACTCTCTCAAATGGTGGATTCTTGGGATATTTTCATTTTTGAGAAATAATTTCTCAGAAGCCATACCATTTACCCCAATTTCGAATGATGGAACACATGATCAAGTTATTCATCAAAACTAGGTTGTGGATCAATCTAAGAAGTTATTCCCTAATGATAATTTGCACAAGATAAAGATAGATGATTCCCCTCGTACTGATGATGATTTTTTTTCTCCAGTCTTGCATCTAGTTACATGAAGTATGGTTAAGAAATTTAAAGTTAATCTATTTTCCAATGATCTTAGTCCTGTAGCGTTCAATCAACATAATAGATCAAAATATGACCTTAAATCTCACACTTAGGTCTTTAAAATTGATTAATTGGCTCAACAAGTCAATCAATATCAATGTTGAAAACCTACAACCAACAAATTATCCGGTGAGAAAATCTTAGAAAGGGAAAATAGGGATCATGCATTTAATTTTAATAATAAACAACATGCTCAAAATTTATCTCGTATCACTATAAATAAATCTAAGAATTTTGCAAACCATGATTCTCCAATCGATATTGATGATGAAGAAAGATCGGAATCTACAGTGAAGACTCCCTCCCAGGGATGAAAATCTGAAAATAATGTCCAATATGATTTTGTATCTAATCTCCTACCTTTTCTCAGGGGTTTTGAGCAGTTCCTTAGTATTGGGTTAAGTCACAAAGATGGGTTTCCTAGTACTGTGTCTCCTCCTATTGATCATCAACATATAAATGGTGATGGAAGTTTGGTTCGATGCCTTAAATGTTGGTTTTGGATGGATAAGTACCATTATATGGTAGATTCTCTCGAACAAAATATTTCTCAGTTACAAGATGAAAATCGACACTTGAGAAAGCTAAACAAATCATTAATTGAGCAACATGAGATAGAAATTGATGAGATGAAAAATAAGTTAGAAATTTGTTATGGTCGTGTGGTGATCCAGTCTTCAAGAGTAAGTGTCATCATCACTTTGAACTTGCAAAATTTGACCAACTCAAAATCATGATGTCCAATTTTATTTTTCATGTTTGAAATTTTTTCTTGTGCATGCATATATGATTGGTAATCATGAGTCTTGGATTGATTTCATTTGATTTTATTGTTGCATTTGTTTTAAAATTAGTTGTGAATTTCTTTAATTTAGAGTAGCTACATAATCAGAGATTATGTAGCCACTCTTAAAATGTATAGGTCATTGATATGTCTTGTGTTGATGGTGTACAAGTGTCAATCATGGGATGTGCAAATGATCCTAATGTGATTTTATGACCAAGTTTGTGAAGAAAATTAGTTTGGTTGCGATTTTATTACATCAGTTAGTATGCTCACCATTTTTGGAGTACATTGTGACATACTTGCAATTTTTTTCATTGACTCAAATCAATGAACTTTTATCTCAATTTGTTAGATCCTTATATTAGCTAAACTCATTTAAACTTAGAAATCTTGATATGGTGTATGAGAACGAATAATGGGTGATATCCAAGTTTTTAGGAGACTTTTGTTTATCTTTAGTTGTTAGTTATGTAACCAATATGTTGCATCATAACTCTAATGATTATAAAAGAGTATGATGAGACTTGATGAAGGAGGAGGAATGATGAACATATTATAATTTTTTCTTATGGGAAAACAATGAAAGGATCTTACTATCAAGGATTTTGTAATTTTTTGTGTGTGAATGTCTTCAATGCATGATTTATAGTAGTCTTTTCTTCAATTGTTCATTGTTTTCACTTAAGTTTCTTTCAAGTAAAATCTTGAATTTGTCTTATATTTTTATTGAAAACATTATGATTGATGGATCTTTAAATTTTCATTTAAAGATAAATGGTTAATGTTCTAATTCAGCATTCTTACTTATATTGATTCTTCTTGCATGAACAAAAGGTTTATGTTTTGACTATTATGATTGTCATCATCTATAGTTCAATAAATTATTTTATTAATTATATGTGTATTTCAGTCTATGGAATGTTATTCTCAAACTGAAAAATCACACATGTTTGATTCTACAATGCAATTAGAGTTGATACTATAATTATTTCACTTTGACATAACTGAAATATTATGAGGATTTGCTCGTTTGTGTATTTGTTAGTTTCTTGAAATTTTAGATTATATAACTCCTATCCTTTGTTAGCAAGGTGTTTCTTGCTTGCAACTGAGAGTGGATTATTATATTCATGTGAAGGTTAATTAAGTTATCAGATTTTATTTATGCTCTTGGCCAAGATAGTTTCTTTTCTTTTCTTTATAGGATTTATTTCCATTGTAATTTGTGTATAATTTTAAATGTCGATCATTTATTCTGAGGTTTAACTGAATTGTTGAGATCAATTTTGTTAACCTTAATCTTATTACATTTAAAATTAGTTTTCATTTCCTTTTTAGTTTGATTATAAATTTAGGAATTATTTCTATATTACTGAATTGTTTGAATTTCTTTTAATTTTATAGTCTTTCTATCTTTTTACTGAGATTTAGTTGATCCAGATGGATCTCGGTGGCCATACACCTTTTCCACTAAATCACCATTTTGAGCTTATGGTTTTGATAAACCACGGCATTCATCCTTTTGATGGGGAATGGAATGTAATGTCATCTTCATTTGTTAATTACAGACATCATGTAATGGTCTTATGTACATGCCTACAACATTACGTTAATGCATCAGATCCCGTTAGAAATCCTCAGTTAAGCACGCTCAGACTAGAGTAGTACTGGGATGGGTGACCGCCCAGGAAGTCCTAGTATTTTACACGCCTATGGAATTTTATAAACTTAGTCCAATTTATCCCACATGAATCATGGAAATTGTTCTCCTCTCACTCTCTCATATATAATTGAGGTGAAGGAGGCCCTTTAAGTATGCAATGGAATATGATGTGAAGCTTCTTGTGAATGAAGCGTACCCAACATCTCTTTGTTTTCAGAGATAAGCTACCCCATTTTTCCAGTTTGTGTTCTACAATGTTTTTCTATCTTATTCAATAATAGAATTTGGGTTTCACTGTATTTTTGTGTTCTCTTCTATATTTTTCTGTATTTCATTGTTATATCTCAGTTATATTTCTTCCTTCATGTCTTTCTCAAAATAATCTTGATGGGTGGTATCAGAGCAGTCTGCTCTTTGTCATTTCTCAGAGCATGTCCCTGACGAGGTCAAGGTATAGAGATTTGGGTCTCAAGCTAGTTTTTCTTGAGTGATATGAAAATAGAAGGCTGACTTTTTATGCTATGCAAGCACCCTCTACTTCATTAAAATAAACTTTACAGGACCTTGCTTCATGTGTATAAATATGCACGATAAACTTATGTGTTAAGTTCATGTATCTTCTTGTAAATGTTTATGTGTGAGGAAATGTTCTTTTAGATGGTTAAATATGTACTTGAAATAAATACACATCAACACAACTTGCAGCAAATAAACCATCAAACTCACAACAAGAACAACATGATAAAGGAGTTCACCCCCCTCCGGGCTACATCTCCTTGAGCCTCCATCAATGGACTTGGCTCTCTGGGATTAATTAGTCAAAAGTTATTTTACAAGATGCTGCTCAACTCCAATGAAAAAACAGACTGTACCATTGAGATCAGAACACATAAAAACCCCAAAAATGACTAATAGAACTCTGAAAACGGATCATGGCTCATTCAGGCATGACCTCTTCTACATGTGGCCATAAGTTTCACTGAGATTCTCTTTGGCAAAAACACCTGTAAAAGTCCTCAAAATCCTATGAAACCTATCCCAATGTGTTCAGAGAATAACAATTAGCCAAAAATGATTATTCAATCACAGAAAACAAACATAGGCTCACCAAAACATGTCCTCAATCAATGAGGGCTTTAAGCTCCCTAGAGCTTGCTGAAACTTCAATGGTGAAAAACTTGCAGAAGAAGTCTTCAAATGGCCTTGATAATAGAACCAATGGATTCATCACGTCCAAAAACCCCTAGCTGGGCTTTTACGGCACCTCAATCGGCCAAAAGATGAAGAAGTTAGGCCTCCTCCATTTTCCTCCTTCAACCTTGTCGACATTTGATTCGACAACTGCCAACCAATAAATTCTTGCCACGTCACTTCTGTACAGTCGTACGGTCCTGCCACGTCAGACCGTACGGACTGTACAGTCAGCATCAAAAATTTTGCCTGTTTGACTTGACGAACATATCACGATATCTCTCACTCCAGATGTCCATTTGAGACGAAACGAGTTGCGTTGGGTTTGTGACGATGAGGGATACAAACCCATTTGTTTTGAGGCAATTCCGAGAACTTTTATTTTTGAGCTAAAATTTGACCCCTGGTCCAGATTTTGATCACACCTTCCCACTGAAAGGATTTTGGACCCACAAAAGCTTATGATTATCTATCTGCTTTCAAGTTATATCAACTGATTCTACTTGAAAATTCTTTTCGACAATCACCTGAATACTTTGACATGCCCTGCACTGCAACTGGCTATGTCCCTCAACCACTGTTTTATGGTTGCTGCTGACCCACTGTTCTCTCTGTGCTTGGAAGACTGCCAACCTTCCCACTGAGAATCAAGTCCCTCTTGTGAACTCTTTTGACATCAACAAAATCAGCTCTCCAATGGCTACAAAAACTTCCTGCGACATCTTGTCACAAGCCAAGAAAACCATCAATCTTGAAAACAAATTATACAAGACTGAAAAATGATGCCAACTAAATCTTTTTGCTCTTCAAGAAAACTGTCGCATCTCGTACTTTATCAAAGCACATGGCATTTTCAAAATCAACTTTCAACTCAATAAACACCATCGACTAAACATAAGTTGAACAACACGATCGACACAACATAGTCATCAAAAAATCATCAACACCAGTCGAGACTCATTGAAACATCTCGACCTTCCAAAATGACAAGTCGAAAAACATGATACACAATCATGTAACAATCATGAGTCACTCATGATGAACCATCACCAGGTTCTCTACTTACACATACACAAAAACAAATGCATGTGCATGACTCCTCAACTCTCCTTCCAGTACAAACATAAGTACATAACCCAAAAACATGTGGGTACATAAGAGCTGAACATGAAAAATATAAATGGCTGCAACAAGTGAACATCATATCCATATTTTACATCCTCCTGGCGAAGTTATGCAACAAACAAGAATGCCTTCAAAATGAATTGCATTCACATGCAACTTGCATCATGCAAGTTGTGATAAACTGCTGCAACTTATCATGCTTCCCATAAATGCACACA
>SNQJ01S0060429.1:31205-49929 GCA_010110895.2 Picea sitchensis
TACCACTCCCACCTCTTCCTGACACCTATTTCCCACTCCGTCTCTCACCTTCCCCCATCACATCCTCCACTCTCACCTTTCATCTCTTGCCAAGTGTCCTTGTCCTCCCTGGTAGATGGTCCCATCCCATCTGTTGTCATAGCCTCATGTCTTCCCCCACATGATCGCCCCATGCCACTCCACCTCTGACTTGTCCCAGTGCAGTGTGCACACCTTTCACCACCGTACTTTCCATGTCACCCTCCATCAGTCTCTCCTGACCACATGGGCGCCCCTCATATCACCTTCATGACATTGGTACCATCGTGCCTACCAAGAGTCTCATTCGTGTTTGTCGACCGAGTCCCCTTGTAGCAGTCCAACGAAGTAGCACCAACCAAGGAAAGATGGCCACATCCTCAAGCACAAATGTTGACTTTGCTCACTCAAATCCTAATGACACAGTTAATGTAAATGTGGAAGGTGGGTGAAACATTGTCTCCTTCCATAAATAGAAGGCCAGAGAAGGACAAATCGCAGGAGGGGATTGTCAGTCCACTCTGACAGAGATCGCATCCGATAAAATATTGCATGGGCAGTCTGACCAACATTTACATGCGCAACCTGACAAAGAAGCTCATCAACATAAAGCCTTGAATGTATGGCATGATCGTGTTTCAGGCATTTGAGCCAATTCTGAGTATATAAAGGCATTTTTTCCATTTTTGTTGGTATCGATGGTAGAGCTAAGCTCCTAATTGTAAATATTTAACAAGGCCTCTGGTTTTCTGGTTATAGATTGATATTTGAGACTTCTTGTTTAATGGAAACCAACCTCTTCCTTACTCTTTTTTCTAACTCTTAAATCCTGGGCAAGGATGATCCAATTGAGTGTTGTAATGGCTATATAATGTAGGTTTGATTATATCAATTGTTGCATCATTTTAAGTTTCTTGAAGTTATTTAGATCTGGGAGGATCTCATATCTTAGGATTTTCCTCCAAAGGCTACTAGAAGACCAGATGTCCAAAGAAGACTTTCATTCCTCTCTCATTTTTCCTCCACCTACTCACCACTATGAAAATTACTGGCCTGAGTTAGATCAAGACCTCACCTATATTTACATTTCCAACCCAGTTTTCTAAGTTAAAACGATATCATTCTAAGTTTACTCCCATTCGGTCACCCTTTATAAAACAACCTGTGACATATAAAACCAATGGGTATCAGTCTTACTCTTGCCGCAATCCAGGAGTGACTTATGGTGCTAAAATTTCTAGCATCGTTTCTAGGGACAAAGTTGAAGATTTTCCTCGGGATTGAACAACATTGAGCCTCTGATTTTGAAGGTGCATCAAGCATCAGATCCCTACAAGATTGCTATTGTGCACCTGGCGACTCCATTGTGACGACTCCACTGTGGCGAACCCGCTACTTCATTTGTGGCTTCATGAGGCAGACATACGAGTTCCACCCCTAAGTTTCCCTTGACAACACCTGAAGCAGATCCAAAGAAGCTTATCATAAAGGGAAAATCCCCTCAAGAAGGATCTTCATCTTCCAAACCAGGTATTTTTTATAATCCTCATTTCCCTCTGTCAGAAACTCTGATATCTGCTTCTTAGTTTCCTATCAAACCTCTTGTTGGAGTTTCTCGTGTTTTGAATTTTGGGAGTGTTCTTGTTGAGTTCCCCCCTCTGGTCTTAGATTAGAGGGAGAGAGATTTGTCACTCCTATTTCCCCTGACGCTATAACCTGGTCTAGACCCAGGAATCTAGAATATTTCCCTACCCTAGGCTTTATCACCCCTCCTCCTATTACTGTTGTTGTTGTTGCGCAAACACAGGATTTTGTTCCCACAAGATCAGTAGCCTCCTCTTCATATCCTCTGTTGTTTCCTTTCCCTCCTGCAAACTCAGTTCCAGTCTCCCCAAGTCGAACCCCTTCTCCTCCTAGCTCTCCTCCACCTAATATCCCTATATAAGGATCTCTTCTCCCAGTAAACAGAATGGATTCCATAGTGGTTGCAAGGTATTCCCCTCTAGTCCTACCTCAACCCATGAATCCTCTCCCTATTGGAGATTACTTTAAATATATGCCTAAGTTCACTGGGGAAGAGGACATAACTGTTGAAGAGAACATTTCTTCCTTCTATAGTTATGCAGACAACTTGAACATTTAAAATGAAGATGTATGGATGAGAGTCTTCATCTAGAGTGTTGATGGTGAGTTTAGGAAATGGTTTAGGGGGCTAACCCCTAGATCTATTGTTGGGATTGAGGCTCTAGATAATGCCTTTTTGAGATAGTTGGTAGATAAAAAAGATTTCATGTATTACATGATAGATTTTGGATCCTTAAAGAAAAAGGAAGGAGAGTCTATCTCTAACTTTTCCAAAAGATTCAATAAAATGTACGATAAGATCTCTGCTGAGATAAAGCCCTCAAAAGATTCTACCAAAATCCCTTATGCTATTTCTTTTGACCCCAATTTCTGCCTCCTTCTTAGAGAAAGAAGATCTACTTCCTTGGATAACATGGAAGATGTCACCCTGGAAGTAGAATCCAATGTGTTGGTAGTTGACAGGATCAAAAGAAACTCTAATAGAAACAAGGGAAGACAAAGATCTGAGGTGTCAACCTCTAGTTCTTCTGTAGCTTACCCTCGAGTAGATGAATTGGAAAAAATGGTAAAGACTATGTCTACTGAGATGGAGAAGATTAGAATGGAAGGGAAGAAGACATACATAAATCCTCAAAATGTTGACAACAAAGGCAACTTTAGAAAGCCAAACAATAATCCTCCTCATATTATGCCAAGGGATAGAGATAGAAATGATCAAAAAATCTAGGCCCCTTTTCAGAACAACCTTGTTATTGATAGGGAAGAGGAAGAAGAAGAGCTAGATCATGAAATTCATTGTATTGAGGACACCTCTCCTTTCCCTCATTTGACTCAATCTGCATACGAGGAACTCCTCATGAATAGTCAAATAAATTAGTTGAGTAAGGGGGAGAAATCAAATGATAGTAGTCCCAATAAATATAACCTCAGGTCAAAGAAGAAAGAAGAGAAGTCTGATCAGCCCCTCATAGCAGAGAAGCTTGCTAAGAAAGAAGCAAACACCACCAAGGAAAAGATAGCTTAGAATCTCTTGCCAATAGCCAAAGACCCTGTCTCAGAGGTAAGGGAAATTCAAAATCCTCCTTCCTCCTTTAAATTTGAACATGAAATTCAAAAAATTAGAATTCCTGTGCCCATTTCAGATCTAGTCAAACATGAGGATTTCAAAATGTCCCTCTCTAATATTTTGAAGCTCAAGCCATCCTGCCATTCCACAAACTCAGTGAATCTCCAAGATGAGAAGCCAACAGTCATCCTAGGTCCTATGGTAGAAGACATAGATGATTTATCCCCTCCCTTCTACACATCCTTGAACATTCATGATAAGGTGTTGCATAATTGTTTGATGGATTTTGGGGAATCCCATAATCTCATGCCCAAAACAGTCATGGAAGAACTTGGGCTGGAAGTCACAAAGGCCTACCATGACTTGTACTCTTTCAATTCCAAGAGAGTGAAATGTATTAGATTCATCAAAGATCTGGTCGTGACCTTGTTTCAACTGCCTATGAAAAGTGTAGTCATGGATGTTGTGGTAGTTGATGTGCCCCCCAAGTTTGGCATGCTATTGTCAAGTTCTTGGATAAAAAGGCTTGGGGGAACATTACAGATGGACCTCACATATGCTACCATTCCAGTCTTTGGAGGGGAGCATAGGAGACTAGACAGAGAAGCTCATTTGGCCTACATTGTTAGTGATGAAGCAGACCCCACCAATAATCCCATCTTTTCCCTCGATATTGATTTGGGATCCAACTTGTTACAACTCACCAACACCCCTAAGGCTCCTCTTCAACTCAGAAAGTAGCCAATTAGCCCCCATGAATATTATTCCCCATTCACTTCTGTATGGAGAATGTTTTTTGATGGAGATTCTTCTAAATATGGTGTTGGTGCTGGGGTAGTTTTTGTTTCCCCTGCCCAAGAAACTATATCTCTGTCATACAAATTAGAGTTCAGAGCTACCAATAATGTGGCAGAGTATGAAGCTCTTGTTTTGGACTTAAGAGTTGAAAAGGATATGGGAATCAAGAAAATAGCTTTGTTTGGAGATGTTGAGCTGATTATCTAGCAGATCATAAATATTTATCAGGCCAAACACCCTCGGCTTAGGAGTTACATAAATGAAGCATGGGACCTCATTGACAGTTTTTTCCTAGCCTTCAATATATCATTCATTCCAAGAGGAGGCTAAGCCATTTAGGCAAAAGCTAAGACAGATTAATCCCATGTTGCTTATTGTCATGGAGGGAGAAGTAAAGAAGTTGTTGGATGCCCAAATCATTGTCCCTTTGAGATATTCTGAATGGGTGGACAATTTGGTCCCAATGAGAAAGAAAAGTGGAGAAATCAGACTCTGTGTCGATTTTAGAAATATGAACAGGAGTTCAAAGAAAGATAATTACCCTTTACCAAATATGGAACATACATTGCAAAGGATAATTGGTGCATCAAGGATATCTATGATTGATGGATTTTCTGGATACAATCAGATATCAGTCCTGCCTGAGGATAGAGAGAAAACAACCTTCACCACTCCTTGGGGCACATTCATGTATGCCAAAATGCCTTTTGGACTGATGAATGGAGGAAAAAAGTTTCAGCGAGCCATGGACATAGCTCTCATTAGAGAAAAGGAAAATTTGGTGTTCATCTATCTGGATGACATAACAGTCTTCTCCAGATCAGATAAGGAACATTGTTGTCATCTGAGGAAAGTTTTCTTGAAATGCAGAAGGTTTGGTGTTTCATTAAATCCCAAAAAATCTATGTTTTCCATGAGGGAGGGAAGGTTGGTGGGCCATATAGTATCATCCGAGGGAGTGAGAATTGATCCCAGTGGAGTGGAGGAAATTCAAACTCTGCCTCTTCCTAGGTCCAGGAAGGAAGTCCAGTCTTTCATGGGAAAGATTAACTTTCTAGGAGTTTTGTTTCAAATTTTGTTGAGTTGGTGAAGCATATCACATCCATACTCAGGAAGGGGAATGAAGTAAAGTGGACTGATGAGCCCAGGGAATCCTTTGACCAAATCAAAAAAGCACTGACTGAGGAACCTGTGCTTATTAGTCCTAATTATTCCAAGGATTTCCTGATTTTATCCTTTGCTTCTTGTGATACAGTGGATGTTTTTCTACTATAGAAGAATGATGCAGGGCTGGAGAGCCTATTTCCTTTTTCAGCAGAGCACTGAGGAATGTTGAGGTCAGGCATGATATCATGGATAAACAGGCCTATGCCTTAGTGAAATCTCTCAAATCATTCAGAGTCTATGTTCTACACTCAAAGGTTATTGCATATGTTCCTTCAACTTCTATGAAGGACATTCTTATTCAACCTGACATAGACGGGAGAAGGAGCAAATGGATTGCCAAGATCCTTTAGTTCGATCTGGAAATAAATCCCACCTAGCTCATTAAAGGCCAAGGTTTAGCCAGGCTCCTGGTTGAATCTAACTGTAAATGCTTGGGGGTTAACTTCATCAATGTTTTCTCAAAAGATCAACAGGTTGAGCTGTCTGACCAAAGTTCTCAGGAAAACTTACCATTAGCAAAATGCACCTCGTATGGAGACATATTATATTTTCTACAAAAAATAAATCCTCTTGATGGAATGGGGAAGAGAAAGGCAAGATCTTTAAAGCTTAAAGCAGTCAGATATTGCATTATTAACCAGGTCTTGTATTGGAAAGATCCTCTAGGAGTGCTTCTAAGATGTATAAACCCACAGGAGGCCCAAAATATTATGTTTGAGTTTCATGACAGCCTTTGTGGGGGACACCATTTCTGGAAGACCACATCCCACAAAATCCTCAGGGATGGGTACTATTGGCCCACTTTATTCACTGGTGTCTGCAGAAATATTAGAGCCTGCATCAAATGTCAAAAATTCTCAAGAAAGCAGTAGCTCAAATCTCTACCACTAAATCTTGTAGTAGCTTCAGCACCCTTTCAACAATGGGGGTTGGACTTCATCGGAGAGATTCATCCTACTTCAAGTGGTCAACATAGGTGGATCTTGACTGCAACAGATTATTTCACCAAATGGATAGAATCTGTCCCCACCAAGAGTGCTTCACACAAAGTGATCATTGGCTTTCTCGAAGAGATTATGGCAAGGTTTGGTTGTCTGAACAGAATCATCACTGACAACACTGCATCCTTCAAGTCTGATCCATTGATCAAGTTCTGTGAACAGTTTGGGATTTCATTGATTCACTCCACTCCCTATTATTCCCAATTCAATGGACTCGCAGAGTCCTCTAGCAAAAGTTTAATCAAGATTATTAAAATATTGTTAGAGGACAACAAGAAGGCTTGGGATTCAAAGCTCAAATTTTCTTTGTACGTTGATCGAGTGACACCAAAAAGGTCCCTTGGAATCTCCCCTTTCCAACTTGTATATGGGACAAAAGTCATTTTTCCTTCTCATTTGGCTCTACCTGTAGAGAAATTCTTTCAGGATTATCAAGGAGAGCCTGATGATATGATCATAAGGATTCATCAGTTGGTGGAGGTCCAACAGACTAGAGAGTGGGTGATAGACAGAGCTCATGATCGTCAGCAAAAGATCAAACAATCCTTTGACAGAAGAGAAAGAAAGGAAGATTTCAAGTTGGGAGATCTAGTGCTTAAGTGGGATGAACCCAGACAGGATAGAGGAAAGCACAACAAGTTTGACACCCTCTGGATTGGGCCCTTCAAAATCTCTAAAGTGTTTTTAAACAATACCTACAGGTTGTAGGATTTTGAGGGGAATGAAATTTTTGGTGGACCTGTAAATGGGCATTTTCTGAAGAAGTTCTTTATTTGAGCCATAATTGGCTCCCCTTTTTTTGTAAATATTGTTTTCCTATTTGTGTTTCGGTTCTAATAAATGACTCCATAAGCCCAACAGCAAGGCACTGAAGCTACAGAAAGGTTCTTAGCGCCCCGCAGGGAGGACTCTATCCCCCATGGAGCCTAATGTTATCACATATGATGGTTAGGGGGTGTTTTCCCCTTTAGAATGGACCCCACAGAAAAGGAATGATGAGAAGCAAGATAAAAACCCATTTTTCCTATGTTTTTGTGGCAAGGCGCATTGTCTTAAGATGCACGAAGTTCTGAGAAGTCGAGATCTGTGCACTCAGATATACGACGTAGTTTCCATTCCATACCCCCTTTGAAGTTATATTTTTAACAAGGGGGGGGTCTGATATGAGTGATAAGCAGTGAACAGATATGTGCACCCAGATCTATAGCCAAGGACCCATTCTGGACCCCTCGTCGTTCTGCCTTAATGGGGGGGGTGGTCCGATATGGGTTGTTTTGAATGTGGGGCCCCTGCTATCATGGCATCCCCTCATGATGTCGGACCCCCCCACCTAAAACCTCTTACCACTTACCTCCTCCGCTTACCACTCCTGCCTCTTGTTGACACCTGTTTACCACTCCATCTCTCAGCTCCACCCATAACATCCTCCACTCCCACCTATCATCTCTTTCCAAGTTTCCTCATCCTCCCTGGCATATGGCCCCACCCGTCTGCTTCCACAGTGTCACTTATGCCCCCACATCATTGCTCCATGCCACTCCACCTATGACATGTCCCAGTGTAGTGCACACACCTTTCATCACCGCACTTTCCATGTCACCCTCCATTAGTCTCGCCTAACCACATGGGCACCCCTCATCTCACCTTCACGACGTTGGCACCATCATCCTTGTGAAGAGTATTGTTTGCATCTGCCTACTGGATCCCCTCATAGTAGTCCAATGAAGAAGCACCAGCCAAAGAAAGATGGCCACGTCCTCAAGCGCAGACATTGACTTTGCTCACTCAAATCCCAATGACACAGTTAATGTATATGTGGAAGGTGGGTGAGACATTGTCTCCTTCCATAAATAGAAGGCCAGAGAAGGAAAAATCACAGGAGGGGATTGTCATTCCACTCTAACAGAGATCGCGTCCGACAAAATATTGAATGGGAAGTCTGACCAACATATGCATGTGCAGCCTGACAGAGAAGCTCATCAACGTAAATCCTTGAATGTATGACATGATCGTGTTTTAGGAATCCAAGCCAGTTCTGAGTATATAAAGGCATTTTTTCCATTTTTGTTGGTATCGATGGTAGAGCTAAGCTCCCGATTGTAAAGATTTAACGAGGCCTCTGGTTCTATAGTTATAGATTGATATTTGATACTTCTTGTTTAATGGCAGATAGTCTCTTCCTTACTCTTTCTTCTGAATCTTAAAGAACGGCCATGGATGATCTAGTTGGGTGTTGTAATGGTTATATAATGTAGGTTTGATTATATCGGTTGTTGTAGTATTTTAAGTTTCTTGAAGTTATTTAGATCTGAGAGGATCTCATATCTGAGGCTTTTCCTCCAAAGGTTGCTAGAAGACCAGATGTCCAGAGCAGACTTTCATTTCTCTCTCATTTTTCCTCCACCTACTCACCACTATGAAAATTATTAGCCTAAGTTAGATCAAGACCTCATTTATATTTCCATTTCCAACCCAGATTTCTGAATTAAAATGATATCGTTCAGAGTTTACTCCCATTCATTCACCCTTTATAAAACAACCTATGACATATAAAACTGATGGGTATTAGGATTACTCATGCCACAATCCAGGAGTGACTTATGGTGCTAACACACACTATAGCATCTTGGGATCAATTTGAGACTATTTTTCTCGAAAATTTCGATGAAGAAAAATCCTTTGAAGTCTTGGGAATGGATCTTTCTAACATGAAAATGGATCAGAAGGAGAGGGTTAAAGATTTTAATCAAAGGTTCCTAACTTTAAAGAACAAGATAATTGTTGATTCCATGCATGCAAAGAACTTTATTGTTGCATATTATTCCAAATCCTTACCTCTTACCACCTCCATGCGGGTTAAGAGATCCCAAAAAAGAACTGTTCTAGAAGCATTTGAAGAAGTTATTATTATTGAGAAGGACATGCTCAATCTAAAGGATAATCCAAATGTTGAGAGTGATGAGGCCTTTTCCTCTCATAAGAATCCTGAGACACTCCCTAAACCACCTGCAACTAAGAAGGATCAAGAAACCTTTGACCTTGGGAGCTTACATAAATTCATTCAGAGGCTATCCAATGAAATTGTTAACCTTAAAATAAATTTAGAAGGAACTTCTAATTGAGGGTATTATAAAACCCCTTTCACAAAACCATCTCAAAATCTCCCAAATAAACAAACCCCTCTCGATGAAGGGTTGAATGTAGAAGGATTGGGAAATATTATTCAATATCTAATGTCGGGGGTTGAACCATCTTCTGAGAAGACAACTAAACAACCATATGAAGATGAAAACGATAGGGAAGAAGCTTTGCATGATGATGAAAATCTACCTCCCCCTACCATAGGTCACTTCTCAAATCTAATTGATGGTATCTTTCAGGGAAATTTTGAGACCGTTTATGCAAATCAACATCCTTACAACACCTATAGAAAAGGCCAATCTGACAGTCAAAATCCATCTACCCCTACCCAAACAAAGAACCTAGCATCAAATCCGAAATAGGTAGAAGCACCTAAAAAAAAAAAATCCAGATTTAGATTATGGCCCCATAGAAGACCTTAAAAAGTTGATATCCAATTATTCCATTTACGAGCTATTGGAATTTTCTCCAATACAACATAAAATTTTACAGAACTTGGCTGAAAATACCAGCAAGAAAAGGGTTGTTCCTAGTGGGGATGTGGCCAATTTTAATACATATGTAATAGGTTTTTTCAACAACAAGAAACAGTCTACAAATACTCCTTCCACACAAGGAAAAAAATCCAATGTTCCACCCTTTTTATTAACTTTTGAAATTTACAATAGAAATGTGCATAATTGTATTGTTGATTATGGGGCTTCATCAAATGTCATGCATTTGTCTGTTTGTAAGTGTTGTGTCTGTTTCATCACTTGGGTGAGAAAAACAATGACACTTGCATGCCTAGTTGGGCCTGCTAGACAAGACAGAAGT
The DNA here is from genome assembly GCA_010110895.2 of Picea sitchensis. NCBI lineage: Eukaryota > Viridiplantae > Streptophyta > Pinopsida > Pinales > Pinaceae > Picea > Picea sitchensis. The sequence continues at coordinate 41,298 of SNQJ01S0060429.1, forward strand.
TCGTGAGTGGGTTAAAGAAGCCAAACACATGTAATAAACAAATAAACAAACTAAAACAACTAAGAAAATAAAAACTAGAATGCATAAGAAACTTAGAACCATAAACAATCAACCAATGACCAAGATAATGCCACCAATGGATAACTATATTAGTTGGAAAAACACCATAGAGAAAAATGAGGACTTATGGTCCCCTCTTCCTCCTTGGGAGGGCTCTTGAGTTCCCTAATGGAGATCTCTTCTTACAATGGATGAAAAATGGAAAATGATGAAGAAAATCAATGCATATTCCCTCAAGAGGTGAATGGAATGGCCTATTGCAATGATGCTTGAATACTCCTAGGAGAAAAAATGATTCTCAAGGGAGAATTGAGGCAGCATTACAATACTATGAAGATCTTGGTTTCTCAGTGCACCCATGGCTTTCATTTATAGAATTTCTTCAAGGCAAGATATAATTGGTTCTTGGTGTGAACAAGGGGCCTTTTAGGGCACCCTTGGTCCTTGACCAGCCCCCCATTCTGATTTCCCTCAGATATGGAGGTCAAATTAGGTTGGGATTTGGTCCATAAGTGGTTGGGGGGGTGAAAAGAACCATAAATGCATCATTCATAGAAGTGCGTGGATTTTCTCGTACACAGTCCCACATTTGGTGCATTGTGCTAAGTAAATGCTAGAAACAAAGGATTTTTACAATTACCAAATAAATAAATAATAATTTGGGATGAGTGTACAAATACAAAAATGGGTGCCCTAGTGCGAGATGGCTTGGCCTGTGAGGGCGCAAGTTGCGAAGAGAACTGGTGGAGGGTGGGGCCCCCATGAGTGGGTTTCTGTATGAGGTAAATGAATGGAGGGAAATATGCAGATGGAAAAACTGATGGTGGATGAGATGGAGGGATAATGATACTGCGGAGGTGTGGTCAATATAACCGAGATGAGATAACCTGGGAGCCCATTGGGAAAGCTAGAAATATGATGAGAAGAAGTATGTGGCTTATTCTCAAAAGTGCAGAAGACTATCGAGACTCCCATCCCTAGGGGGTGAAAGAAGCATGAGTGTCAAATTCCCAAGGGGAACTATGAATGGGACAACTCATGTGGGGGAGAGTGCTACCGGGTGACAGTACCAAAATGTAGCAGAGGCGATGGTACTACAGATCCGAATGTAAGGACCCTAAAGGTTAACATCAGAGAGTGTGATTGGGAGATGCAATTGATTTTCAGAGGGAATAATTACATGCCAGTGTCGAACATATACCTGAAGGGTCTGCGTCATTTGTGATGACCAAGTACCTGCACACATAAAAACTAAATACCCGACGTGAACAATATCTAATGATAAAGAACATATAACAGTTATCTGATAACTTTGAACATAAGAATGCATACCTGGATGTGACGTGAGAAAAATACTCCCCTAGAGCCAAGTTCATATGATGACCTGGGGAATGTGACTATGTATATGGTGGGACCATGATCTCGTGGCTGAGAAATTATTGGGAAACATAGGCTCTGGACTCCTGTAACTGAGTGTGGAATGTTGGCAAAAGGGACTATATATGGTTGGTGGGCCCACAATGTCACCTCATTTGTACCCGCCGCTATAGTGATTTGACTAGAGCATTTGGAATAGATTTGGAGATTACGAGAGCTCAAGTCAACCGATATGGGATTTGCAAGAGTCAGGTTAGTGGTCCCATCCTCCTGCATAGTGTGAATTTCATAGAATTGAGTTAGGGGATGTACGGATGGTCGTACAATGGTAAGTATAAGGGTGGGCCCACTAATGCATGGGAGAAGGAAGAATACCCACGCTCAGATGTGAGGGTATAATTCCATCTCCCGTACATAATGTGCAGTTGTTCTTGAAAAAAACATGCATGGGGGCGTGAACAATGGAAATAAAGGCGTGCATGAGATGTGTGTCTATTAAGATGACAGTTGTGCACTATGCGGGATTGTTTCTCAGATAGTTGTGCATCATTGCACAATTGTGTAGAGGACAGGTGTGCATGTGTGTGCACCTATCAGGGTGACAGTTGTGCATTGATGTGCAGTTGTTTCTTAGAAATTTGTGCATTAGTGCACAACTATGAAAAGAACAGGCGTTCACATGTGTGCACCTGTATGGGTGAAAGTCGCGCACTAGAGGCAAGGCTAAGGGTGTTTGAAATTTTGAATTTTTTTATGTTTTTTGATGTTTTTGATGGATGATGAGGGTTGCCCGAGTATTTTTGTCTGGATGTAGGTGATCAGCTTATGACGGGAGAGCACTATGCCAGTCCATTGGAGAGAGAAAGACTAGGAAAGTCTCTGATAGGTAGTGAGAGAGAAGCCAGGTGTTCAGAGACACTTGGAATCCTGTGGGTTGCTCAAGTTCTTCTATTGTCCCTTGATATGATCGCAGGAGTTCCTGCTACAATATCTTATAGTTATGTTGAGCACTTATCTGCAATGCTTCATCATTACGGGACAACATCTGACACTCTCAACTGTGGAGGATGTGTATTTTCTAATAGGGCTCCCATTCTGGGGGATGGCCTTGCCTGCTGACCCCCAGCTATCGAGGGATGAGAGATTGGTCAACTTGGCACATCACCACTACTCGAGACCAAACTCGATATCGAGTTTAGTCATTTGCATTGAGGCGATTGATGAGCTCTTGAATCAGTGAATCATCTCCATGGTAGTGAGGATCTATGGATCCTTGGCAACTCAGCAGATCATAGGAGGTCAGTTGAGGATCGTGGAGAGGGTCCTGGATGGGGACCATTTTGCTTGGGGAATGATGTTGCACTCCAGGATGATGGGGTAGATTCACCAGTGTCGGACCACTAACTCTAGTGACTTTGTGTTTGGGTCGATTCTTTTGGATTGGTTTCTAGAGAGGGTTCCCCTTTTGCACCCTAGGATTTTGTTGGTGCCTTCAAGGTCGGGTGAGTCATGTCTAATGCAGTGGGCCTATGTGCTGGCGCGACNGGTGGTCATTGCTTCATGGGAAATATGGCACACATGTGGCATCATATTCCACATGTGATACTACGGTAACCATACAGTGGTATGGACTATCGACATGATCTAGACATGATGTTGCCTCCTGGGGAGGTTTGCGATCAGAGAGGTATGTTTGTGTATTTATGTTTTGTGATTTTGATAGCATAGCATATGATTATGTATATATGGATGATGACTCTACCTTTGGTGTTTGTGTTTTCAAATGTGGGGCCTTGAGGCCGTGAGGCAGATATGGTCAGGAAGTTGGATTGTCAGGGACCAATGCAACCGTCGTGGGAAAAGTTGTGAGTAGGACAGAGGTGCAGGTGAGAAGATGCTAGTGCTATACCAACACATGAGCCGACAGCAGGCTAGAGACGTAGACTAGATGAAGTTTGTGTTGGACCACCACATGAGCCATAGACATAGGCCAAAGAGGGGATGGACGACCTTCTTCAACAATTCAAGGAGATTCTACAGGGTGTGTCAGAGGGTATGTGGGCCCATATCCAGGATGAGAGGGTCTTGGAGTAGTGTGTGGGTGTTTCGATGGAGTGGTGGACTTTGATCCATCGAGAAGCTGTAGCGGGGGCAGCGATGACTAGTCGGATGCCCCCTAGACATGGATAATCCCTAGCCGGTGGGGCACTTCCAGCTGACAAGGGACCTGGGGGGGAGCTCTGGGGGCACCATGAGTGTCGGGTTTTGTATTTGTATAGGCTTGCAAGACCATTTTGTATAGGGTAGTTGATACCCATTTTTTATAGGGTAGGGCGTACCTATTTTGTACCTATAGGGGTGAGGGGTCTCACTAGTCTACGGGCGATGTATTTTGTATATTTTTAAACATTTATGACATTTTTGGAGGATATATATATATATATATATATATGGAAACATATCATTGGCTCACTTTATGTCTTGATGTGTTTATGTTTTTTGATGATTTATGATGTCTAATCTATATGCTATCACTGATGTATGATGCTCATGTATAATTGATGATGTTCTGATGTGATAAATGTCAATCTAACACTAGGTTAGCCATATTATCTGTTATTTGATTAAATTGTCTTGGAATATGTGTAAATGTGATTGAATCAAAGTTGCAAGATAAGATTCTAACTTTCAGGTATTTTTGAAAGAGGCAAGGATCGCGGACATGATATACATTATTGAGTTGTAGGATGACAAGTTGGGAATCTAATAAAATGATAAGGTGATGAATGTGGTAGTGACTGGCCTCGGCGAGGAGACCAATGATGGCAGCATATTCTTCTTGGTTTTTGGTGGCTGGGCCCAAAAATATGTCGCTGGAGTGGAGCAGTTCATGTGAGGGGGTATAGAGGGCCCAAGTGGCTGAAGCAAGATTCTGTGTCCAGCGACTAGCACTGTCAGCGTAACTGATGTGATAGGTCAGTGGAGGATGCATTTTTCAATAACACGGATGGTAGATCAGACATGAGGAGTGGTGGAAAAAAATAAGACTAGAAAATCTACAAATGTGTACAAAGAAAAATCTTAAGGTAGAATGGCTATGCTTAGGTGTAAAAATTCTTTAAGTACAACCCGTTGATGGGTTTTTTGAGAGGATATCCTTCTAGAGAGGCCAGGATGTATGCTCCTTTAGTGAGGTAGTGTTGGACAATGTAGGGTCCATGCCATAATGATTCAAATTTCCCATGGTCGAGAGTATCATGGGTGATATTGTAGTCTAGGATGAGATCTCATTTGTTGAATGAACGAAGGTTGACATGGCAGTCAAAGGTGGCTTTGGACCATTTTTTAGCTGCCTCATTGTTCTGTAATGAAGATCGATGATCTTCATCCAGTGACTCTAAGGTCAGCAAGTGTTGCTCCATTGGAGCAGTGTCAAGTAATATCTCGATGGAAGTGTGTAACATGGGAATTTCTCACTTGATAGGGAGGGTGGCTTTGATTCCATGGACAAGGTGGAATGGTGTAAAATCAATGGAATTTTTTACTACCGTGCGATAATCCCATAATGTTGAAAACAACATATGATGCTAGTTGGTCTTATGTTTGTTGATGGTATGGTGTAGCATGGTTTTGAGGACTTTGTTGACGGCCTTGATCTATCCATTGGATAGAGGGTGGTATGGGGAGGAAAACTCATGGGAGAAGCCTAACTTTGAGGAGAGTTATGTGAATATATGCTTCTCAAAGTGTTTACCATGATCATATACTAACTGTACTGGGAATCCAAAATGGGTAATGACGTGGTTGAATAAAAAAACACGTTGTTGTGTCAGCGGTATTGTTAAAAGTGGGCATGGCTTCGGCCCATTTTCTAAAGTAATCCACTTCCATGATGATGTACTTGTGTCCATTACTAGATGGAGGATTGTAATTCATAAAGTCTATGCCACATTTGTAGAAAGGGTCGGCGGTGATGACTAGATGTAGAAGAGTGGGTGGCACTCGTGATTTTTTTGCATAGATCTGGAATTTTTCGCATCGCTTGATCACATGGATGCAGTCATGAAAAAGTGTGGGCCAGAAGTATTATGCTCGAATGTTTTTTTGGGTGGTGGACATACCTAAGAGGTGACCACCACAAGCGTCACTATGGAAATCGTTTAAGACTCTGTCAGCTTTGTCAATGGTCAGACATTGGTGAAGTATGGTATCGACCTCACATCGGTATAAGATTTCTCCAATGAGGAGGTAGAGAGGGGCCTAATGGTGAATGCATTGACGATCGTCTCGAGAGAGATGAGTCCCAAACTTATGTTTCCAAAGGTAGATGAGAAGGTCGCCATACTAGGGGTCATCAAAGGGGATGAAGAAGAGGTGTTCATTGGGAAAATCCATATTGATGGGTGAAGTTTTAACGTCTGAGGGAAAAGTCGTAATGAGTTCAGTGAGGACAAGCGCTTTCTTGATTTTGGGAGTTGAGAAATCTAGGTCGTATTCTTGAAGGATGATGATCCATAGGGAAAATTTTCCATTAATTTTCTATTGACTAAGCAAGTACTGCATGGGGTTGGAATCTGCTACGACTTTGGTAGTTCGAAGTAGGATATAATGTTGTATTTTTTGGACTGAAGAACAACTGTGAGGGTGATTTTCTCATCATGATTGTATTTCAGAGGTGGTCCTAAAAGATTTTTACTGATGTAGTAAATAACATGTTCCCGCCCATCATCCCCTAGTTGGACGAGTACTTCTGCTACTGAGACGGTTGAGGCTGACAAGTAGAGGATGTAATCGTGATCATAGTCTGGAGGACTAATCAAAGGGGAATTGGATAGGGACACTTTCAAATCATCAAAAGCGGTTTGAGCATGTTCATCCCATCGAAACGGGATATCATGACACAGTAAGTGAAGGAAACCATGCACACGAGTGGTGTAATATGGGACAAAGCGATGTAAAAAGTTAGCTTTGCCTTGTAGGCTCTGTAGTTGGTGTAAATTCCTAGGTGGTGGAATTTTTTTGATAGATTGGACCTTGAGGGGATCCACTGTGATGATGTGTTGGGAGACAATGAACTCAAGAAGGCATCTGGCAATGATGCAAAATACACACTTGAGGGGGTTCAAGCAGATATTGTACTGGAGACATCGTTGAAAAATGATGTGTAAGTCGTCTAAATGTTGAGTTCATTTCTTGGATCGAACAGTGAGGTCGTCCAAATAAGGGAGGATGATGTGAGCAAGATCATGGAAAACATAATTCATGGCCCATTGAAACATAGAACCTACGTTCTTGATTCCAAAAGGCATGACACGATAAGCAAAAGTACCCCACGGGTTAGTAAAAGAGCTTGTATATTGATCTGTTAGATGGATTTGGATTTGATTATAGTTGGAGAACCCATGCATGAAGAAAAACTCCTTGTGGTCGGAACATTCATCGATAATTTGGTCGATGAAAGGGGTTGGAAAGTTGTCCTTGAGACAAGCATGGTTGAGATCACGAAAGTCGGTGCAGACACGAATAATGCCTTGTTTTTTGTTAACAAGGACGGAGTTGGAAGCCCATGAGGTATACGCAATGGGGTAGATGAACCTAGCAGCATGTAACTTGTCAATATTGGCTTTGATGGATGTCGCTTTGGATGGGTGAAAGGGGTGCTACTTTTGACGAACTGGGGTGACATCTGGCCATGTGTCAATGTGATGTTCAACTATAGAAGGATCGAGGTCAGGCATCTCCATATATGACCAAGAAAAAATATCCCAGTATTCCTGAAAGAGAGATTTGTAAGTTGTGAGTTCCTCAGGGGAGCATGTGGTGCCAATGGTGATTTCTTCTACTATTCTCGTTTTAATTGAAATGTTGATTTTGATAGTGGGGGAGATATTGGCCATGTTTCCTTTTTTAAAAGCATCTAGGGTAGGGATAGGGTTGTTGAACCAGTCTATATGCCCTGAAAGAATAAAATCCTTGGTTTCAATTGCACATATGGAGGCTTGTCTAGGAGGGTCAAATGCTTCCTGTGAGAGAAAAAGTGCTCAGTGATGAAGCGCATTCCATGGGCAATCGGGGGTAGTGAGTTCCTCCAGTATATCTTTTTCGCAGTGGAAAATGCGAGAATACAGGGGATCTGGGGAGGTGACATGGGAAATTGTCAAAGTGTGATTGTCCTCAAGTGGTGAAGACGTAGGGGAGATATTGCATACAAGGCACGATGGCTCACTTGACATAAACCAAATGTCTAGACATTATGGATGATATATTGTGGTAGGGGGGTAGAATTTCCTGTGGGAAATGAACTCAAGAATTCGGAGGATTTGGGGGAATATCCTCAGACAGTCGATTTATGAACCATGGAGGGGTGGGAAGTGACTCAGGTTCAAGGGAGGTGATATTGATAGTATCTAGGGAGTGTAATACTAGTGGTGAGGTGGTCAGATGTGGTTGAACAGGGGTTAAATGATGACCTCGGTATGCAATAATCAAAGGACATTGGTATGTAAAGTGAGAAAGTGAGTCACAGAGAGAGAAAGGGAATCTCATCCATTCGGGGACTGAGGAAGAGACATAGAGAATGTCAATGACGTGAGCAATAGAAAGGGGTGGCAAAGAGGGCTCTTACTAAAAAAATTGGCGTATTGCAGCTAGCGTCTGGCGAAACTGAGGTAGAGATGGGCAATGATGAGTGTAGTGGCCATATTATGAACAGATGGCACAAGTGAATTTGGTTCATAACCCTTTATTTCCTGCAGTGGGGGATGCAATAGTAGTACTAGACGTGCTTGGTGAAATGGCAAGCGATGTGGTTGCTCGATGGAGTTGGATCAGAATGTGTAACTCAGGAAGAGTAGGAGATCTATTAGTGGGGTGTCCCTCTCTTTCGCATAGTGCGCAAGGAGGATGAACTTAGGGAGGAAGTGGAGTTGTGGGCTCTTTCTTCTTCTTTTTTCCCCTATTAGTGGCAGTGGTGCTAGAATTTGGGGGTGAGGGTGGTGTGGTTGGAGCCTATACTGGAATCTACATCGGGATTCCCTCTGTCCGAGGAGGGAGATATCTTTGAGGAACCATTGGGTGGGTGTAGATACCATACAGGGATGGAAAGCACCATGTTGGGAAGGGTAAGCGTTGCGGCTACCTGAAATGCTTGAACTCCAGGTGGGGGGTAGAAGAAGGTAATTTGAGTAATGGCTTG
>SNQJ01S0060429.1:49950-69543 GCA_010110895.2 Picea sitchensis
AGGGTTCTCAAGTAATTCCTGAGGTAATATTTCTTCAATTGGTGGAACGTCGAGGTGTGGAGAGGCCTCAATGGGATGAATGGTGTCTCAGATGTTGGTTCCATTAGAATATACGACACACACTTGTGTTGAAGGGTGTATGAGAGGTGGTTCTCTATGGTATGCCCCCAGCAAGGATGGGTCCTTGGAAATTTTGGGGCACGTGTCAATGAGAGAATAAGCATTTGGGATAGTGTGGATAAGAGGAAAGATGTTATCGATGTTGGCGGAGTGGTTAGGCTCATAATGTGTAATTTGTTTGATGGTGACAATTTTCCCATCGTGGGGGAACATCATCATTTGAAACACAGAAGAGGTTTTTTCCTTCATAGTGTACATGTAGCTACATCCAAACAAGATATTATAATCGAGTAGGGCGTCAATAACTTCAATGGAGATGAGGATGGTTTTTCCCCCGAGTTTGACGGGGACATTTTGGAAGATCCCTTCAGGGGAGGATGGTTGACCATCATAGGCTCTCAAGGTGATGGCAGATGGTACTAGCTCAGGGGAGCCAAGTTTATGCCATATAGTTTTGGACATGATGCATGTGGATGCAGCTTCATCGATGATACATTGTTGAACCTTGATGTTCTAAATATTTACTAGTATCTGGAAAAATACTAGAGCGAGGAGGCATGGTTCTCCGCTATCTAGATCGAATGTGATGATTGTAGTATCCATTGGGTCGACTTCCCCCAAGGTGAAGAGTAAGGATTTTTGTTGAGTTGGAAAGGTTTGGAGGACCTCCAATACAAAAATGGCTAGAGGATATCGTGCCAAGTCATCAACCAGACTGTAATCGTGTGCCTCCCTAGCCTGAGGGTTATTAACATTCCATCGTAATGGAATGTGAGGTATACGGATGGTAGGTTCATTATTAGGGCGTGGTATCATCAAGGGTTGTCCAAATGTAGTTGGATCCACTTCTGAGGTGGTTAGAGTAGATTCAAAGGGCGCGTCGTATTGACAACCACGCATTTGCAGAAGAATCTATTCTTCACTAGTGAGGAGGATATTGTGATCCATCGGATTTCCAGGGTGGATGGGCCCTAGGTTTTGATACTGCCCCATTTGTGGTGGGGCAGGGTGTACCTCCTGTTGGGTATTCATCACACCTTGGTGTGGAATAGGGTTTTGCAATACGACTGGGGGTGGTTGTTGCAAGTACTTTTGTGGGTCCTGCTGAGGGGCAGGTGGCGCTGGAGTACGTGGAACGTTCATGGATTCTTTGATTTGTTTGAAGTCAAAAATTTGGGGGAAATGGTGAGTATAATTTCCATACTCACCGCAAAGAGTGCAAGGGAAGTTCGTCACGAGGCTGTTGTTTTTTTTCTTCCCTTGGCATTTTTTTTATTGTCCCCTTGGGGGTTTTGGTTACCTTGATTCTAGTTGCCCCCGGCGATTTGGTTTTGTTGGGGGTTGTTTCCACCTGGTCCTGGGTTACTATTGTTTCGGTTTTTTCCTTTATTCTTGACAGTATTCGACCGATGGGCCAGATTTTCCATATTCAACTATTCAAAAGTATGAAGCTATTGAATGGGAGAGGGGTGAACAAACTTAACGTCATCATGTAGTTGTCCATGTGGAGAAGCCATGGGATGTGGGGGACCATGAAATGGAAACTATGGATTATTTTGTGGCAACGATCCATAGGGTGCATAGGAAGGTGAAGCACTTTCACTAGTTCCCAGGTTATATGTTGAGGTAGAAAGGGAACCTGAACTTGGTTGAGAGGTCGGACGCATCATGGGTGCCAGTGAGGGTCCACTCATGGGTGGTTGGAGAGAAACAGGGTATGGATGTTGGTAAGGGGGCAGAGGGTAATAATATGGTCCTCCTTATGGTTATAGGTATTGAGGTTCACCATACATAGGTGGTGTTTGGCTGTAAGGGTTGTGGTGTGTTGTGGTACCAATCAACCCATCTGCGGTGTGAGACATTCCAGGTTTTTCCTGGCCAAATGGTACGGGTCTGGGTGCATCAGGTAATACTATATATAAGTAACTTGACTGAGCATAGATAAGGTCTAAATGTTGGGCATTGCTGGTGGCTTCCTCTTCGGACTAAGGAAAAGTGGATGCTACATCTTTGGCAATTATAGAGACAAGTGATTTTAGAAACCAATCGAGGTGTTTCTATTTGGTGGTTTCTTCTTTACATAAACTACGTCGTCGACGCCATTCATGGATGTGGTTAGAAATATGCATAGATGACATTTGTTTGCACTCAGAGAGCAGTTCTAAACAAGTGTTGTGACGAACTAGTATTTGAAAAAAGGCCAAAAAGGATTTGGCCAAGGATTCAAAAGTCACATGGGACCCTGATTTTTTGTCCACATACCATTTTGTTGATGGACCAGTGAGTGTTCTTTGAAATAACCTTAATTGGATGGAATCATCCATGATGTTGTTTGAAGAGAACCATAAGTGAAAGGTCATGACATGGTTGGCGGGGTCTTCCCCCAGTGGATCTAGTGTATGGATTTCCTTGGGAATTGGACCCGAGCAAAGTGGAACCAAGTAAAGTTGATCCCAAAATAGTAGCACTCACAGGGGTGTGACATGGTTGAGCCCGTGAGTTGGCAAGACTAGGGACTCCTCCTAGAATAGGAGGGACGTTTTGCAAGCGTCTAGAACGACGGGGATTATGTGGGTCTCCTATGATTTCCAACTAGAAAAATGATTGTGTGCAAATGGTGATGAGAGTAATAAATGAACAATAGATTTGTATAATTTTGGACCTTCACAAGATAATATAACTCACAATTTCATGTAATCAAATGAGCATCATACATAAATCAACTGTAAATAAGAAAACATGTGGGTAGGTGGATTTTTTCCACGTGGGGGAACAAATAAAAAAAATGCTTGTGTCCTAAAAGACGTATCATCCTTCCTCTCAAATAGCATTGGACCTTCCAAGAGCACTCAACAGTGGGGTCTGAAGCCACCGGAAGAGGAACTAGTGAAGGATGAAATAATTAGTTATAATGAGGGGTAGAGGTTGCATATCCTGAAAGACCTGGCGATATTTACCAATAGCCACACAAAATCTAATTAAGGTGCAATTGCAACCCACAATTTCCACCTGGGTAGATGTCCTAAATTTGGTCACTAGGTACCTCGATCAAAGTGTGACATTTAAGTTTTTGGCCTCATAAATAAGTCACAGCTTGGATCCCTTCCAAGAGTTGGGTGACTCAAGTAGGGACGCACAGAACAACCAGACCTCGGCCTTCAACCCTTCATAGGTATGTTCCTGCCTCATGGTGTAGGAACACTTGACTTGGGGGATTTGAAAGTTCCCTATTTGTCAACTTCTAATGTTTGAAAATGTGAGAACCAGATAATGAGGGGTTATTTGGATGTCTACCCCTGAGATCCTACCTAGACTAAAAATTTATTTTGGCACCTCTTGTGGAGGAAAACTTAGTGAGTTTTTAGAAAAAATTTAGATGTGGTGGGCTGAGAGATTGAGGGTGTAAACCAATCTCGCTTGAATTAAGTGGGTGTGGATAATTTCCAAAGAAGTAGTGGGACGTTTCAAAATTCATTTGGAGAAAACCTACTTCAACCTCCACGATTCAAAATGGAAATTATGTGAGTGAGGAGTGACTTTTGTGTGTGAGCAAGTGAAAAAGTGTGTCAAGTTTTTAATAAGTTAGGTGTGAAATTGCAACATGTGGACTTCTTGTGGTCCTTACAAATATTTGTTACCTATCTTACTAAGTGTCATTGGTACAACCTTTCATAATTTTAAAAGACCTAAAGAACTAGCATGTGGACATATGGGTCTTTACAAATCCTTTCAATTCCCTAATATTGTTTACACTAAGAAATATTGAAAAACTATCCTAGATTGCAAGCGTGTGGGCATGTATGGTCTCATTACTTTGATCTTTAAACTTCCCTAGTGATGTAAACTAAGAAATCAGTTTCAAGAAACTATCCTAAGTTTGAAACATGTGGGCATGTATGGGCCCTTACAACTTTAAGATGATTTCAAAATAAACTAAGAGGAGCACTAGGGGGGATTTTTCCTCTCCTAAATATTTTTTGTTAAGGGAGATGAAATGTCCCTTTAACCATTTTTATGATTCTAAAGATCTCTCTATGGTGCGAGAGAAGAGCATACTCAATGATCAAAGTTAATTTTTGGTCCCAATGTAAGTATTTTTATATGTGATTGAAATAATCTCAACTTACATTTTACAAACCAAACAAGTCATCCATGTGGAAACCAAAGAAAAAGAGAAGAATATTTGGTTCGTTTTACCCCCTAAGTGCCTATTTTTAGCTAACCTTTCATATGGGAAAGGATTCTAAGTGGAGTGCATAGGCATTACAAATTGCATGAAATCAAGAATCTGAAGGCTAGGGGCCCTCAAATCATCAAAAAAACCCTTACAATTTTGAAAATCTGGATATGTGTGTGTGTTACAATCTAACAAGTGCATAGTGGGCGCACAGTGCGCAGAATGCACAGAGAAAAGAATCGTGTGGGGCGCATAGTACATTGAGCGCACGTCTATGGGATGGAATATCCAAGCACTTTTTGATACACATCGAGGAAATTTTTCTTTTGACAGGTAAGGTTGAGCCGGTGGAATTTGATACCATAATGGGGATAGATATCAAATAGGTATCAAATTTGATACCTATCCCCATTATGGTTGTCAATCTGTTGTGTCAGTTTCGTCACTTGGGTGAGCAAAACAATGACACTTGCATGCCTAGTTGGGCCTGCTAGAAAAGACAGAAGTTCATGAGTGGGTTAAACAATCCAAACACATGTAATAAACAAATAAACAAACTAAAACAACTAAGAAAATAAAAAATAGAATGCATAAGAAACTTAGAACCATAAACAATCAGCCAATGACCAAGATAATGCCACCAATGGATAAGTATATTAGTTGGAAAAACACCATAGAGAAAAATGAGGAATTATAGGTCCCTTATTCCTCCTTGGGAAGTCTCTTGAGTTCCCTAATGGAGAGATCTTCTTATAATGGAAGAAAAATGGAAAATGATGAATAAAATCAATGCCTATTCCCTTAAGAGGTGAGTGGAATGGCCTATTGCAATGATGCTTGAATACTCCTAGGAGAAAAGAGGATTCTCAAGGGAGAATTGAGGCAGCATAACAATACTATGAAGATCTTGGTTTCTTAGTGCACTGATGGCTTTCATTTATAGCATTTATTCAAGGCAAGATATAATTGGTTCTTGTTGTGAACAAGGGGCCTTTTAGGGCACCCTTTGGTCCTTGATCAGCCCCCCATTCGAATTTATCTCAGATATGGAGGTCAAATCAGGTTGGGAGCTGGTCCATAAGTGGTTGGGGGGGCGACAAGAACCATAAATGCGTCATTCCTAGGAGTGCACAGCTTTTCTTGTACACGATCGCTCATTTGGCGCATTATGTGCTCTGAGGGATTTGTTGGCCCACACACTGTGTGCGCGCTTCCTTTAGTTAATTTGTGCATGTCAATTTTTTCCCAATTGTATAGTTTTTGCCTTTTGAAATTCATTTTAGTGTTGCAGGTGAACTAATTGTTGTTGGCATTGTTGTATTTATGAAACCATTTGCGTGCAATGTTGCGGATGAAATTTCAGTGATAACAGTAAGAAAATTAATGCAGATATCAAGTCATCTAAAATTTAAAAAATTCATCTTGATCGTACTAATGTTAAGGTTTTGGGGGAACTAAAGGATGTGTTCATTAAACTATCATCTAATCCCAGGGTGCACCAAGTAGTTTACATCGTATTTATTGACATACTTGAAGTTTATGGGGTGTTTTTAAGCAAGGATTGGTCACAAAACTTGAATGGCTACTTTACCACAGATTGGTCCCATATTTTTTTACCCTAGGATGGTCAACCAAATAAAATTAGGGTCAATAGGGAGTGTTACATGAAGAATACAATTACTAACTTAAATGATCCTAATGAACCTGTGTTGTTCAATGATTCTCTCTTGGGAAATTGTGGCATAGCCACATTTTTTGGAAATTTCACTGCTGAAATCTCTCCTATATCTAATTCAGAACAAGAGTCTAATATTTCATCTTGCACCAAGGTGGTTGAACCAGATCACACTAAAATTGATGTGAATACTGTAAAATGTGATGTAAATAATGAACTTTGGTCTTTATACTTTGACGGATCTAGATCAAAAGAACGTGTTGGTGTCGGTTGCTTGTTATTGGATCCGAAAGGTAATAATATTTTTATTTCATGTAGATTAGAATTTGATTGTACAAATAACATTGCAAAGTACGGGGCTCTTATTCAGGGACTCAAAACATTGTTAATTTCCTTTGGAGACTCCGAAATCATAGTCAAGTAGGTACAAAATTATATTCATTGTGTCTTTGCCCACCTGAAGAGTTATCATGCAGAGGTATGGAACCTTATGTATAATGTTGTAACTTTTAATATCAATTCAATTCCTAGATCTAGTAATCAGGAGGTAGATTTGTTATATAACATATCATCTAGACTAAGAAATGTTGAAGGATTTTCTCCTAATTCATTTTATGTTGAGTTAATTTTTAGACCATATATACCCGACAATGTTACTAATTGGCGTGTGTTTGGTTATGGCCAATAAATTATAGATTTTTTGCATATGAAAGAAATGTTTCAATATGCGACAATTGACAATATTTCCCATGAATAAGATCTCCAAAATGTTTTGGTAATACACAATGAACAGTTAATAGAAGATTCATTCAATTTGGTAAATTCTACTCCAAAACATGTTGTTAGATTAGAGAAATTTTATGGACTTCATAATAAATTTAAAGGGGTTGTGAACTGCAAGACAAATAGTTCCTCTATTCAATATGAAACTATTAATTTAGGAACTGAAAGTAACCCCCAAAACATCAATTTAGGTAGTGGTTGCACTAAAAAGGAAAGGTCATCTTTCATGAAATTGTTCAAAGAATACACGGATGTAATCGCTTGGACATATAACGATTTGAATTTTTTTTTTTCCTAATATCATACAACATGTAATTCTAATGAAACCCTAGGCAAAACCTATTGTGACTCCCCCACAACTACCCATTCAGAATATTTTATCTAATGAGATATTCTGAGTGGGTTCCCCATACTAAAAATTTTTACAAGGTACCATATTACTAAGTGCTTGAGAGGTAGTGACACAGGGAAATTGTGCTTTGTTTATTACAGTCTGATAATCCTTACTTCTACTACTATTTTCATTATGAAATTTAATGTTCACCCTCTTTTCTACTCTCATCAGTTTTTGTTTCTCTCAATCATCATAGTCTTATTTAGATGAATGTCAGTGCCCATTCTCACTTTTTCTGACTCTAATTGTTCCACTCTATTTTAAAATAAATGTTCCACAATGTGTTTATTCTCCTTTTCTTGAGTTAGCACTATTCTCGAGGAAGGGAATATTCTTTTTTGATACCTTTCCTATTGGAGATGTGAAAATTCCTCTTGTTTTTCGAACTTTGAATGATAAGTTCTGAACATGCACCCTTAACACTTTTCAAATTGCGACTTTTAGCATGGGAATCGAGATTTAAAATGAATATTCTTCGATGCTCTTATTTTGGAGTTGAAATAAAAGGATCAAATGTTTCACTTTGATAGAATCATTCCAAAATAATTTTACATAACCCCCCACGCTCCCAATACTTAGGCATGGTATTCAAAGTAAGAAAGGTATATTCTTCGATTCCTTTATTCAGATTTATAAAATTTCCTAATTTGACTGAGCTCTGAACATGAAGATCTGAAAACATGCATTTAATCCCTCATAGTATTGTACCTTTCAACACACAAACTAATGCTCAAAAGAAATATTCTTCGATTCCTTCTCTTCAGAGCACAAAATAATCCACCAATTTTCCTTATCCTAAAGCAATGACTCTAAAAGACCATAATTTAAAATTGTTACACCTTTTTGTTCTGATACATAGATTTGGGCAATCTGGGCCTTCTAATCACATTAATGGCGAAGATATGTTCTAATTTTGAACTAGTCTTAGTATGTTGATCATTCAATTTATGTGTTAGGGAAATGAAATACCTATATTATGAATCCTAAACCCTCATTCAGTTCATATATATTCATCATATGCTAAAAAGGTTACTTCGTTCTGTGTTAATCAGCTCTTAAACGTCCTGGAAGCACTATTTTCACTATTCTCATAGGTTTCTTGTTGTTTTGCATTTTGTTATTTGTATTATTTTTTGTTATTCAAATAAATAATCAGTAGCATGTCAATTGCAGGATAGAAAAGACAAGCTATGGTGAGTCAAACGACCAGGAGATCCAAGAATTTGGCGCCTTCCGCTTCAACATTTGCACCTTAATATTTTTCCTGCCAGACAGAGGTTTTAGTGACTGATACAACATACCACACTGGAGAAGATCATTCCTTGAGATATGATGATATATACAAGATTTTTGATATTGTGGATTTTCCTCCCGATGATGAAAACCTTGAAGTTTACCAGAACATCATCAAGAGAAGAATTCATCTAGTAGTTGCATGACTTGCAGTATTCCCTTACAATGAAGTAGCCCATTGGAATTTCAAGAATTTTGACCCTATCACGACCATGATTATAAATAGAGCTGGAAAATAGATAACATATTTGTGAACTGAATATGCCAATGCAAGATATCACCTTCCCAGACCTACATGTGCCCTCAATGAAAATTTCCTAAAGAGATTTTCTCAAAACAACAAAGACTCGGCCAAGTTGATGAAGAACTGGTGGGTAGACGAAGACAATTTTTTCAAACAAGGGAAGAAGCTTATCCCTACCCAAGAGTTCAAGGCACCCTACAAAATGATGATAGCGATGATGAATCAATTATATGAAGAGAAGTGCACCCATTTTCAGACAGATCGATTTCTTATGGCCCATACCATTGTGAGGATAGGACAAGTGTTCAACTGGGCTGACATATTAGCTTTCAAAATATGTCTTAAAGTGAAAAATATACCAGGTATGAGAAAGCCCTATTTTTACATGTCTTCTTATTTAATTGATTCCACATGTTCCTCAATCCCATTTCCCAACCTTGGATGGAATTGTGACCCAGATAAGCACCATGTTTGTTGGGCTCCAAATATGTCATATTTTCTACAATGTAAAGCCTCCATTCATAAGCTATATTCTCGCACTCTTGATACATTTTATAGCCATTATCCTGTCACTTACCACTAATTACATCCATTCTACCTTGTGGTTAATTATTGTTGTTTTCTTGTCTTTTCAAGTGATTAAAGATGTTTTTAACATGATTTTATTGATGATGGTTTAATCCTATGTTTCTATGTCCAAACAATATGTTTCAGTACTCCAAGTCATCTGGTACCAGAAAGTTCTACAATCAATCGGTACCTGCACAGTCATCTGGTACCCATAATCCATGTCATCTAGTACCCACACTCCATGTCATCCAGTACTCAACTCGTCTGGTACCAATTATGTTCTCATCTAGTACCAATGTTGTGCTTGTCTGGTACCATCATCAACAACCGTCCAGTACCAGATATAGTTTGAAATTTTGGAAAGCCTCTAGAGGAAAATCAGAGACATGGGTTTTGTCTAGAGCATCGTTTACATGCAAACACCTAAGGTAGAATTCACCTATCTCACACGTGTGTGCCTCTAGCTTAGGGGGAATTATTCTGCAAAAATTAGCAAAAATCTCAAACTACCAAATTCTTCTTCAGTCAATGTTTCATGAGAAATCATAGGTATATTAGTAACTCTTCCACATAGGGTTATCATCTTTCCTTTAAACAAGCCTATCCTTCCCAATGAAGGTACCATAGCAGGCTTTCCCAAAATTTCCCAAGTGCTTTATGGCATAATATTCACATGTGTTTCTTCATCCAATACACAGTCTGTGTCGAAGTCTTCTATTCTTGTAACTATACAATGTTTTTCTTTCAGGATCTCTAGTATACTGATGTCTCTGTGATCATCCATTACTTCTTTTAACTGTACTAACATAGTCTCTAACTGTTTCTATTTATGATTCTCCAACATTCTCTTAGCCTCTTGACTTTCTTCAAAGCTTTCTTGTCTCGTGTTCATCTTTTCAAATTTAGCAATCATTCTTGGACAATCCTCAACCTCATGACCAATAAATTTACAATAAAGACAAATAGGACCTGTACCAGCGCATTCCTTAGCAAGATGTCCCGATCTTATGAAATTATAATACAGTGTCAATCCTCTCTTTATTTTAAACGATCCCTGGCCTTTCCTGTACTACGCATTGGGATCACAGTGTTAGACCTGTAATCTACAAAAATTATTTCTAGGTTCCTGCATCCACTTATTAGTCCAAAAAATCTTTCTATGCATAGGAATAACATATCTTTCTCTATTCAAACCAATTCTTTCTTCTAATTGTTCCCTACCATTCAGACTAGGACAGAATCTATCAAACATACCTAGATTCATGCTTTCGAAAACAAATTTTCCACTTATCTTACCCTTACCAGAGAGCACAAAGCTTTAAGATCTTACCTCTTTTCTTCATATGGGTTTCTTTCTTAGCACAGAGCTTCACAAGTCAAGTAGAATATTACGCACTACAGCAGCAAATCTACGCACAGATCTTTCTCTTTTCTTCAGTTCCCAACAATCACAGTTTCAGGTCTCGGCAACAGAACCATTTGTTGGTATAGGGGCAAACCCAGGGTTCAATGCTTCAACAGCGCACCAAAAAAAACCTAACTACCGACCCTTTCGGCAACACCTACGAAGTAGATGAAGTCTCACCCGAGATAGAGGAAAGGGGGTTGCAGGACATAGATGTCTACAACTAAGTTAGGACACAGATCTGTGATTACAACACTTAGCAGAACACTTAGATAACAATATGCATTAATTCATGAGTCTCATTCACATCACAGACTAAACTGTTATTATAGATCAACGCAATAACAATAAAGATCAAGCACTTTCAATCACTTAGCACATAGAATTAGCTCATATCTAGAATTAATTTATCTTTAATACCATTAAGCACTAAGCAATAACATCGGATCATTCATCATACATTATAACAACAACACTAAGCAGATAAACAGCATAATTCACATCGCACAATGAACATCAACACACAGGATATATGTGGTTCACCCTCGTGTGGTGCTACATCCACCAATGACTTCTTCTTCTTTATTAGTATTCAATATTCTTAAATTAATCTGCTCCTATTCAAAAAGCCACAGAGCCAAACTCCACAGAGGACAGGAGATCTGTGCGTTGTGTACCAGATCCTCCTTCCAAAAATTAGGTCAAGGCACAGAGCCAACTCCTTATTAGAACAAAGCCTTACTCTACACAATCAGTTTGCACAAAGAAACTTACAACCTCTTGCACTTAGACCTACAAGCCTTAACATATCCATGCACTAAGACAACTTTAACACTTACAACATATTGTGCACATAGCCCACCAGGCTTCTTACATCGCTTACCTACTTATTTATACATTTACAAATAGGCCTAATCATGGGTAAACCCATGGACCGACATCCCATAACCCATTACATAAACCCTAGTAAACCCTTTGATGGGTCCACAAGCTTGCAAAATAAGTGAGATCATGCGATCTTAGCTCCGCCTAGTGCTCCATCTTCGACCAGCCTGTCAAAGTCCCAAAAGTGGTCAAACACAACCAATGTTTCCTCAAAACTTGGTCAAGGGCCAACAGGCCCCCAACACTCACCTCTGACTCATCTCGAGTCACTCATATCTGGGAAACGTTGATTCAAAGGGCTCGATATTAGCTCAATCTGCCTCAACTTGATGCTTTGCTAGAGCCTCCTTCTCAGCGAACTCCTAAATCACTTACTCTGTAATAGGCCCTTCCAGACGTTGTTCCACTGTCACAACCACTTGGTCTAGATGTGAGCCTTGTCCTTCAATATCTTCAAAAATCGTGTAGGCTTCATCCTACACTGGCTGTAGTCTCTGTGTAACTTCCATGAATCTTCTTTGGATGGCAGTAATATGCTGTGAGATTGCATGTTTCTCCTGTGATCTCTTCATTCGCTCGATCGGAGTGAGTAGCTTCATCTGCGCCTACACGGTGGATGCTTGTTGTTGTGCCTCCTACAGTTGTGCTTCCATTTTCCTCAGCTTTGGATCTTCTGTGAGGCATTCATAGGTTTTCACACTTCGATCACTCAATTGCTTACATTCTGAGGCAAGGGTCTTGATCCTTCCAACTGCACTCTTGGAGACTTCCTCCCTTTGATCGCGCACTTCTTGCAGAGTACTCGGAATTGCTTGGATATCTAACTCCATTATCCTTGATTAAAGTTGTTGAATGTCCTCAACAAGCTTCCCCACTTGAGTCTCGATTGAATCTTGTTCCTTCTGTGCCAAGCCCGTCACAGAGCAAAGTTCTTTAGGCACTACTTCTTTGACCACAGTCTACTCTACGAGTAGCTAGTCTTTTTCTTTTTGTATCTTTTCTTTGTCCTCCTCGAACATCACCTGAATTTCATCTTTCTCCTTCTCGTAGGTGGTTATGCAAGACTATGCAACTTGTATTTTCTCTAAGACCTCCTCCTTTTCTTTCTTCAAGGCTTATGTAGCCTTCTTATTCTCTTCATGGAATCGATGAAGTTGAGCCTCTGTTACATCTACTAGTCTTCGTAATTGGGTGGGATCATCCCCCCAATTCTGCAATCTTCAATGAAGAAGTCCTAGTAGGTACTGCACAACTTGAATAAATGGCTTGTTGTATCTCCTTCAGCTCCTTCTCAATTCTTTCATACAAAGTTTCCTGCTTTTCTCTATATCACTACAAGATATCCTCTAAAGCATCCTCCATGACTGCAATGATTATATTGATGTTGTCCTCTATGAGCGTGGCCTTCATCTTGGGCTTACTGGTGCACGTCTTCTTTCTTGGTGAAGGTTTCTCATGAGAAGCCTTCCTTTTTTGCAAAGTCTTTGTTCCAATAGGAGGATCCTGAGGTAGTGTAGCTTCACCTTCTTCTTGCATTTCTCCATCATCCCCTCTTCCTTGTCCATTTCCTTGGTCTTCTCCCCCTCCTTCTGGCAAGCCAAATCCATCTTCTGTAGAGGCATTTTCCTCCTCATCAATTTCTATATGTTGGACTTCTACCTTTTTCTTATTTTTCTTCACGCTGCTCTATCCGACATGCTCAACCTAGGTGACCAAGGGTCTTCCTATTATTTCCATGTCGGAGAGCTCTTCATATTCAACCAATACAAGGAACTTCGTCGACCATTCTTTTTTGATCTCCTACATGTCTTCGTCGATCAACTTATAATAGGACTATAACTCCTCCTTGCTCTCATCCCTGCGTGCAGTGATATAGATAAAGTGTTGATTTGCATGGAACTTCGCTAGTGATTTGTATTGGTGCAATGTGTTCGGTTTCATGCATGGAAATGACTCAATAACATGCTTCAATTGCTAGAAGTAGGCATGGAACACAGTGTTTGACTACCACTGCTTTGACATGTCATTCATATACCACAAGGTGGAGAACCTTGTGGCCAATGGCTCTGATGGCTCAACTTCTGGAAATGTCACTCCTTCTGGCATCTACCAAGCGACAAATGCATTCAATACAAGTAACCAGCTGAAATGGAATTCATACCTCTGATCTTGCGCTTCATGGCAATATTTCTTGAGCTCATTGATGAGGTATCTCACCCAGTTCATTTTCATCCCCTCCATGCACTTCCCAGTGAGGTCCACTACGAACCCAGTGACCCGTGTCGGACGGTTCTTTATGACGATCTTATCAACTATAAGTTGGCAAGCAAGGCGCACTGCACCATCCTGGATAGAGGTTACCTTATAGCCTTGATTTCCCTTTTCTACATCACCATAATCCTCCTTTATGCACTGTTCCAGGGAGTGATATGAAGTCTTACCTAGGTAGAACTATTGAGGGTTGAGTCCCTGCATGCTCAGCCCTATAATCAAGTGGATCAGCGTCGGATCCATAGTAATGTGCTTGTCAAGCCACGGATATCCTCCATGATATCATGACAGGAAGATTTTAACGCAAGCGTTAACCTCTTGATGTTAGCCAAAGTGAGGAATCTTCATTACATTTAGTGTCATGGACTACGCCATCTCCTTAATCCAAGGCTAGGAGACTATGTGCAGATTCTTTCCAGTCATCTTCATCAAATACCTATTGGGTGTGAGCATGGCGTAGTTCATTCTGTCACCGAGATTAAAGTCGTTGTTATTCATAGTTGGGATCTATCCCAATGGGGTTTCAAGTACGCATATCCCCTTTTGGATGTATGCAGTGATCAACGTGTACTCAAATTCACGTGGGATGTTGTTGTGGTTAACCGTGCCAGCCAAAGATGGTATATAATCTAGAAAGACCGACGAGATCTGCTTCACGTTAGCCATATCGTCGTGATGCTTACTTCACTTCTCAATTGCAGGGTTAGCATGGCTAGAACTACGTCCAGTCGAATGGGATGCTTGCATTCCCCCAGTCGATGACACATGTATTCCTACATAAAATTGTCTATCATCCATTATCTTTGAAAGGATCTCCCCAACAGATATCTCTAACGCACTAGGTCCACCCGACATTCACACTTGTAGACAAATGGATCAGGTAGGTGAACGGATAAGTGAGGTAATCCAATGGATGGTGAGGTCTAGAAATCACAACGCAATATAAAATTGATTCTCTGGTAACTTGGATAATCACGGGTGGAAAAAAGTGGTCATGGGGCAGCGTCCGACGGGTTAAATAAGAAAGCAACATAATGGATTCCTCCAATGGGCAGGAATGTGTCCATCAATGCGAATTTCTCTGTTATGGCATGGTCTCATTGGTCCATTCGCTCACAACTGCATTTTCTAGTCATTTTGGGGCATCATTCTAATGTTTAGGGCGCCTCCAATGGTCATATAGATTTGACGTGGTGAAGTCCCATTCTTCTTGGTTCTACTATTTTGGTGAGGTTCAAGTTCTACAGATCTGCCTCCTACGAAGTCTTCCTTCTGTTCTTTGTGGCGTCCTATAGTTTTTCAAGCTTAGATTTCTTCTTATTGAGCTTCCTAGCCTTCTTCCCTGTGATCTGAGCTTCTCTAACAATTTCTGGAATCCTCTTCCCATTTTTATTCTTATTCTCTCCTAGTGAAAGGACTTTGCATTGTTGATGTGCTCTTACAGATTATGAGGTTAATGTCCCTTCTCTTACTATTTACAGGGTGGCTACACTTCTTTCTTGCATAGACAGGTGCTTCAAGCCTTCCTGCATTCTTTCAACTTCGACAACTAATTCTCTTTCCCTCTATTGCTTCAACTTATCCTCTAGTTATTCTATTGGTTGCTCTATTTTTCTAGTTATGAAATCCCTTATTTCTTGCTCTTTCTGTTCTATAGCTTCCTCCTCTTCTTTCATTCTAATCTGATCCTTCTCAATCCAAGTCTTTCCTAACAAAAGTGGAAAATAGGCATTGTTCTCAATAAATTTAATGACTTCAAATTCTTGTTCAATCAATGTTTCATGAGAAATCATAGGTATATTAGTAACTCTTCCACATAGGGTTATCATCTTTCCTTTAAACAAGCCTATCCTTCCCATTAAAGGTACCATAGAAGGCTTTGCCAAAATTTCCCAAGTGCTTTCTGGCATAATATTCACATGTGTTTCTTCATCCAATACACAGTCTATGTCGAAGTATTCTATTCTTGTAACTATGCGTTGTTTTTCTTTCAGGATCTCAGGTAAACTGATGTCTTTATGATCATCCCTTACTTCTTTTAACTATACTAACATAGTCTCTGACTCTTTCTCTTTATGATTCTCCAACATGCTCTTAGCCTCTTGACTTTATTCATAGTTTTCTTGTCTCCTGTTCATATTTTCAACTTTAGCAATCATTCTTGAACAATCCTCAACCTCATGACCAATAACTTTACAATAAAGAAAAATAGAACATGTACCAAGGAATTCCTTAGCAAGATGTCTCGGTCTTCTGCAATTATAACAAAATGTTAATCCTCTCTTTATTTTAAATGATCCCCATCCTTTCCTGTACTGCACACTGGGATCACAGTGCTAGACCTGCAATCTGCAAAAATTCTTTCTAGGTTCCTGCATCAACTTACTAGTCCAAAAATTATTTCCATGCATAGGAATAACATATATTTCTCTATTCATACCAATTCTTTCTTCTAATTGTTCCCTACCATTTAGAATAGGACAGAATCTATCAAACAGACCTAGATTCATGATTTCAAATATTTCCACTTATCTTACCCTTACCAGAGCACAAAGCTTTAATATCTTACCTCTTTTCTTCAGATTAGGTTTCTTTCTTATCACAAAGCTTCGCAATTCAAGTAGAATATGGTGCACTACAACAAAAGATATATGCACAGATATTTCTCTTTTCTTCAGTTCCCAACAATCACAGTTTCAGGTCCTGGCAACGGAACCATTTATTGGCACAGGGGCAGACCCAGGGTTCAATGCTTCAACAGTGCACCAACAAAACCCTAACTATCGGCCCTTTAGGCAACACCTTCGAAGCAGATGAAGTCTCACCCAAGGTAGAGGCAAGGGGGGTTGTAGAACACAGGTGTCTACAACCAAGCTGGGACATAGATCTATGGTTACAACACTTAGTAAAGCACTTAGAAAACAATATTCATTAGTTCATGAGTCTCATTCGCATCAGGCTAAACTCTTATTATAGATAAGCGCGGTAACAATAAATATCAAGCACTTTCAATCACTTAGCACATAGCATTACCTTAGATCTAGCATTCATTTATCTTTAATACCATTAAGCACTAAGAAATAACTTCAAATGCATGCATCATACATTCTAACAACAACATTAATCAGATAAACAACATAATTCACATCGCACATCAAGACACAGGATATATGTGGTTCACCCCCATGTGGGGCTACGCCCACCAACATCTTCTTCTTCTCTATTAGTCTTCAATATTCTTACATTAATTTTCTCCTGTGCACAAAGCCACAAAGCCAAAATCTGCAGAGGATAGGAGATATGTGCATTGTGTACTAGATCCTTCTTCCCAAAATCAGGTCAAGGCACAGAGCCAACTCCTTATTAGCACAGAGCCTTACTCTACACAGTCAGTTTGTACAAAGCAACTTACAACCTCTTGCACTTAGCCCTGCAATCCTTAACAAATTCATGCACTAAGCCAACATTAACACTTACAACATATTGTGCACATATCCCACCAGGATTCTTACATCGCTTAGCTACTTATTTATACATTTAAAAATAGGCCTAATCATGGGTAAACCCATGGGTCAACATCCCATAACCCATTACATAAACCCTAGTAAACCCTTTGTTGTGTCCACAAGCCCGCAAAATAAGTGAGATCCCACGATCTCAGCTCCACCTGGCGCTCCATCTTCAATCAGCCTGTCAAAGTCCCAAAAGTGGTCAAACATGACCAATGTTTCCTCAAAACTTGGTCAAGGGCCAACACATGTGTAAACACCTTTAGAAATTATTTCCAAAGTTTGATCCTAACCGAAAGGATTCTGCTGAAGAACACGTAAAGAATTTTTTTCTTTCTATAAGACTACAAAATATTCGATATGAAGATGTTGTTTATCAGTTGTTCCCCTTACATTTGAGAAAAAATCTTTGACATGGTTCTTCTCTTTGGAGGAAGCCTCCATTACTAGTTGGAGAACTTTTGAGACCATTTTTCTTAAGAAATTTTTGGAAAACAAAACGCCAACAAATTTAGTCCTGGAACTATAAAGAATTAAAATGGATTCTAAAGAATTGGTCAATGACTACAATCATCGTTTCCTTACTCTATTGAAACAAATACCATGAGCCTGTAAACTTGCCTAGTATGTCGCCATTGAATTCTACACCTCTATTTTTCCCATGTCCATGGCGATGTTTGTTAAGAATGCGGAGAAAGGCACCCTCAAAAAATATTTTCAGGAAGCCCTTAAATTTGAAAAGAATATGTTGCGTTTAAAAGGGAATCTTGGGGCAGAATCATCCAAAGACAAGGGTAAAACCAAAGCAATTGTCCTCAAACCCTCAAAAGAGAAGAAGAATTCTAATTCCATGGATATGGAAGCACTACAGAGAACTGTTAAAAAACTCTCCAATAAACTAATATATTTGAAGAAGAATGGTGGAGAAGGATCTTCAAGCTCGAATAAATTTTTTATATTTCCTTACAAGAAATATAAGAGTACTCCTCCAACTATTAAAACCAATCCTTTGTAGGTAAATGGAATTATCATGGAAGATCAATTTCAAGCCTTACAGACTTGGGAAACAAAAAATATGACCGAGGTCAAGGATGAAGGAGAGGAAAATCATGAACAATAGGAACAGTCTCAGGAATCTCAAGAAACATAAGAGAAACAATTGAATTCATTTTGGGATATCACTTATGGAAGAGAGGAAGAAGAGATGAAGGAAATACACTTGTCCCAAAATGTTGTAACTACTATAATTTCAAGAGAGGAAACTTCCTCTAACACCCCAAACACTTCCAATCCTCCTACAACTACCACTTCTAGTACCAAGCAAACCTCTTCTCCTTCCAACACGACTGCTCCCAATCTTCCTAAAAAAACACCCTTCAACCACAAAGCAATTGATCAAACACCTAATCCAAGTGCTCCATCCATTTCCCCAGCAAAATTGGAATATGATTTCTTGGAATATTTGAAGAAAACTAAAGCCAATATCTCCATGTTTGAACTCATGAAACTCCCCTAGATTCAAGAAAATTTTGTCAAAACTCTACAGGGAAAGACTTCCAATGACACTAAAGAGGTTAATACCAAGACAAAGAAATGAACAACTAAAACTACCCCATCAAACAATGATACTCCATCCAAGAGTCAAGTAGCTATAAATGCATGCTTAACTGGACAGAGGTCGAGATCTACTACCCCCCCCTTTTCTAATTACTTTCAAAATATTTAATAATAATGTTCATAATTGCATGGTAGACTCTGGAGCTTCTTCTAACGTAATGCCCCTTAAAGTATGTGAGAAGCTTAATGTCAAGCATGAGGCATTTGATATTCAAATTATTTAGCTAGACAAAACTTAAGTGAAAGTAATAAGAAAACTAAAGAATTTTTTAATCAGAATGCCCACTAATCCTAAAATTCATCAAACTATTGATATTATTGTGGTAGACATACCTGATAATTATGGCATGCTTTTGAGTAGATATGATCCAGTATTTCTGTGAGATATTTCTCTACAAAAACCCCACAATTAGGATCTTTTAATGATGCTTAATCGCATGTGAACATGAGAAAATAATCATTAATCATTGTATATGAACATGAGAAAAATTATCATAATTAGGTGCATATGTGTAATTAAATTGTTGGATTACTGAGAGGGGGGGTGAATCAGTAATAACGTAATTATAATTATTTTTCTTCAAATGTTATATCAATGTAGAATTAGTATCCAATAATGAGCAGTAATAAATAAACAATCACACAC
Source organism: Picea sitchensis (assembly GCA_010110895.2). Taxonomy (NCBI): domain Eukaryota; kingdom Viridiplantae; phylum Streptophyta; class Pinopsida; order Pinales; family Pinaceae; genus Picea; species Picea sitchensis. The sequence continues at coordinate 69,540 of SNQJ01S0060429.1, forward strand.
ATAC
>SNQJ01S0060430.1:20207-33624 GCA_010110895.2 Picea sitchensis
TACCCCTTTCCTAGATCTAAAAAAGTATAATAAACTAAATTAAGGATCCTATAAATCTAAAAAGCATAAACTAAATTATTGATCCCCTGGGTCTAAAAAATGTAAACCAGTTAAAATAAGTTTAAATAAGTGACCCATCCCCTAGTTCTAAAAAAAAATAAGCTAAATTATCAGTTCCCTAAATCTATTAAAAAAAATAAAAAAAAATTAAAGAACCCCTAGATGTAAAAATAATAAACTAATTATTAATCCCCTAATCTAAAAATGAAAAGTCTGTATCCCCTAAATCTAAAAAAACATAAACTAAAAAACCAACACCAATAAAAGTCAATTACCCATCCCTGATCTAAAAATCAAGAGTCCATTAAGGATCCCTAGATCGAAAGCAAAAAACAAAAAATAGTTACCATCTCCTCGATTTTAAAAAACATAAACTTAAAAAAAAAAATCACTTGCAGGTCCCTAGATGAAAAGAACCATAAGCCACTTACACTACCTAGATCTAAAGAACCATAAGCCATTGATGGAGTCCCCTTGATCCCCTAACCATTCACTCAGTTCGGGTTGTACTACCAGTATCAGTCAACCAGGGAAGAAGAGGCAATAGCAGCTAGGGCGGAGGTGGACGCAGAGGCTAGAGCAGGGGTAGAAATGGATCAGTTAGGAGCTTTCCAGGGGAAGAAAGATGAGCTTTCTAGGGGCAGAGGGCTGAGCAGGGGTAGAAATGGTTCCGTTAGGAGCTTTCCAGGGGCAGAGGGCTGATCCGTTAGGAGATTTCCAGGGATAGTGGACTGACCTGCTCCATCAGTCCATCATATCGTAACTGCGTTATTGATAGGAAGAGCCATTCCTTCTGACAGAGGAGATTATAATGTTGGTGATAGAGGTGAGGAGTATGAGTCTTTTAATCGGGAGCCATATCCGGATCGGACCTAGATGTAAGAAAACATAAAAAAGATCTATATGCTTTAAAAACAAAAACTATTGGATCTAAAAGACCTAGAACATATGCTTAAAAAACAAAAGCTATTAGATCTAAAAGACCTAGATGTAAGAAAACATAAGACAGTTACTTATTAGCCTAGATCTAAAAATACAAAAGCTACGAATCCCTTATCGGAACCCCCGGTAACATATCGAGTAGCCAATCCATATCCGGTTTATTAAGATCCCGATCCCATGCCTGTTGATCTATAACCGGTTTATTAAGAATACGACCCCGCATACCTTCATGTCCCGTAAGCAGCAGGTTGACCATCAACAGAAAGAGTAGGCAGAGAGGCAGCAGATCCAAGCGCGGATAAAGATCCAGTGCTAGAAGTCGATCCGCCAGTAGAGGTAAAGGTGAAAGGAGCAGATCGAGATCCAGTCAGTCATTTACCTTGATTCACTTGATTGAGTTGATTCTGTTGAAGACCCAGCTTACCCAGCTTGATCAGTTCATTTTTTTTTTTGATCCGGTCGAATAATCGGTTTATTCACCAGCATACTATTAGATCTAAAAGACCTAATGTAAGAAAACATAAGCCAGTTACTTATTAGCCTAGATCTAAAAATACAAAAGCTACTCATCCCTTATATCTAAAATACTTAAAAACATAATACAAAAGCTACATATCCCTTATATCTAAAATACTTAAAAACATAACTCAAGTTGGAGCCAAGTCTCATTCCAAGTGTATTTATTTTCCTACATTTAAATAAAATATAAGAAATCCTATTCAGCAGGACACAAATTTAAAAAGATCAGCTCACCAAACACTAGGTAGCTTGAGGCATCTTATAATGGAGTTATTAAAGTCTTTAAATAGGATTCATCACTTATAATACCATGGGAAACTACCATGGGTTTCCCAATACCATGGGTCATAAACCACCAACAATCAACCCATTAATGACCAAGTCAAGACTAAGTAACTAAATATTAGTGCACATTGCATGCTTCATTCACCCTTAAAATATATCTTGAGCAATTGGACTGTACAATCTCAATAAGGGAAATCAGATCCTTCTAAATTTCTCAAAGGATTTTGAGAAAAATTAACTAGAAAAATGTCCTTTTTTTTAAAACATAGAACATTTAGAATAAATTATTTGATATATATTTTAGTAATATATATATATATATATATATATATATATATATATATATACACACACACACACACACACACACACACTTTTTAAGGAATTTTTAAACTAGTATTATAATTACTTATGTAACAAATGATATTGGGTGGACATTCAACAGTATAGATATGTTATGGATGTGGTAATCTCTTCAATACTTTATTATAAAATACACCTACCTTCATTCAAAGTCTAACACGCTTGTAAAAATCATATACAATTATAACTTGTAAAATGGGCAAGTTTTTTTTGAAAAATGTTCATCACTATGTTTAAAATTTGTGCATCTTGGAATTTTTTATATTTGAAATGTTATCTGCAGAAATTGATCATGCATTGCTTGGTAATCACACATTTCTTGGGAATGTAATCAACAACAACATATAAGCTACAATATATGAGAATCCTTATGGCATTGGAATAAGCACAAAGAAATGATGCCTCTAACTTATATGAAGATGATGATGATGATGGTCGCATCTCTGGTAGAATTGATCTATCTGAACTTATCTCAAAAATAATTAAGAGAAGCTTTCCAAGATCACCACACTTTTGTTGAGTTAAAAGGCTAGGAAGGTTAGTGTGAAAAATATTTTGAAAGTGAAATGAGATCTAAGAAAAGTGTTTTCATCTTCAACCTTCTTAGCATCACAAAAGTGACATGCTCTTTCATCCCACGCGGCCTTTTAGGAATTGATATGACCGAGTTTCACTATGGGCTCTAGGGAATTTGTTCTTATCTTAGAAATGTTTATTTTTTCTTTACATTTTGGCAAAATAGATGAATAATTTTTGATCTTCTAGATTAGGGTTGATTACATCATTATAATACCTTAATTTTCTTTTTCCTCATGTCTTTGTAACACCACATTTCTCTAGAATTTTGATTTGATGGTTTTTTAGTAGTATCTTTATTCTATGAAATGGTGTTTTCCATGATTCCCAATATTTTGGCCAAGACTAGACATCTTTATATACCATCCTCACTTGAGTAAATGGTGGTTATGACTCGATTTGAGCAATCTTAGGAAGCCTCTTGTCTTCCATGTTGTTGTTTAACTTATTACTTATGCATTAGGTATCTATCATATCCATTTCTCTCAATGGGAGAGGTTTTCTAGAGGGAGGATGGGATAGGGAGCTTTGTTATTTCCTTTATTTAGAGATTATAGGTTATCATTTTTTTTTTTGTATTTTCTCTATCTTTCTCGGGGATTCCTTGCAGAGAGATACTATAGCTTAGGACTTCACATCATAAAAGAATAAAAGTGTAACAAGAGTCTCAAATACTAGTTTCTTCTTATCCCAATTCCAAAGATTGGTTGATTTACAATTTTTCCAAGCCCATAATAGCTTTTCCTTGTAATACTCTCAATGGGAGAGAGGTTTTTTTCTAAGAGGAGGATGGGATAGGGAGTATTTCCTTTAATTTAGAGATTATAGGTTATCATTTTTTTTTTGTATTTTCTCTATCTTTCTCCAGGATTCACGAGAGATACTATAGCTTCAGACTTCACATCCATAAAGAATAAAAAGTGTAACAAGAGTCTCAAATACTAGTTTCTTCTTATCCCAATTCCAAAGATTAGTTGATTTACAATTTTTTCAAGCCCATAATAAGCTTTTCCTTCCGCCAATAATCCTTTTCTAAATGCTATAATTCCAATTGAGCTTGTGGTGAATATCAATTCCAAGATATTTGTATGAAGTCACTCATCCAAGTTGTTTTTTTCATATACAAAGGTATCATAAGGGATATTATTGGATTTAATAATTATGACCTTAGTCTTATCAGTATTAAGAGTCGTAGCCATATTGGTGCAAAATTACTTGAGGATTATTAGTTGGTATTCAAGATCATGGGGACTCATTTCCATAAGAAAGATATCATCAACATAAATATTGATGACTATACGAGTTAGAGTAGGGTGGACACAACCTATTTTTTCTAGGCAATCTTCTAACTTGTCAATGTATATGACAAAAAGGCTAGGGGACAAGGGACAACCTTGTTTGACTATGATATCCCTTAGTGCTTTTAAACATAGAAATAATGTTCTCATACATCCTTATTGCAACAACCCGTTTAAACTTAGAAATAGCGTTCTCATACATCCTTATTGTAGAAGCCCTCAACTCGAGAGGAACATTTATAAAGTTAAAGGTTTTTCCTAGGAACCATGTCAAAATAGTTTTCCTAGGAACCATGTCAAAAGATTTTCTAAAGTCAACAAAAAAAAAGAAAGATTTGTTTTAGTATTGCAGAACTACTGTGCAATGATCCTAAAGTTAACAAGATGGTCCACAGTTGAATGATATATCTTAATGATATATCTTAAACTTGGCCTAGCCTTTACCTCTTTTACCATGACATTGTAACCAAAGGCTAATCTTCTTTTCCAAAATAATTCCACAAAGCTTTTCTAAAATCGGGCTAATCATGATGCTCCTATAATTAGAGGGAATGTTTCTATCCCCATTTTTAAAAATAGGAACAATGAGACTTTGTGTCTAGGTTTTAGGGAAGCCCTACTTGATTACTAAATTGAAGAGCTAGTGTATGTGAGGGATAAGGATTAACCCTCTAATTTTAAAATTTTCATCTTGGTAGCCTTCAATATCCTTAGCTTTCCCATTTGCAAGCTTCTTAACCCCAAACTCTATGTCAACTAAAGAAAAAACTTCTTCCTTTGTAGGAACAATAGGAATGATGTCCATGGCATGAGGAAACTCATAAAGACCTTTAAGGTAGGAATTCCAGTCCCTTAAGAGAATCCTATTATTTTCTTTAGTATTACGTTTTAGAATTTGGCTCCATAACTTCTTAGGATCCAACTTATATAGTTTTGAAAGTTTCTCTTTCCTTTTATTGATATAGTACATTTTTTTTCCTTTTAGTTAGGGATTTGTATGTATTGATCTAATTGAGTTTTAAGGACTCATTAGAAGCATCCCTAATGGATTTCCTCAACAACTACTCTGTAACAGGTGCAATTTTTTTTTTTCTAAGGTGTGTGCGTGCGTGTAAGGAGGAAACAGACACACTTGACTCTACGTTGCCACCCGATGACCGACAGACACAACCACGATGAACACAACCAGAAGGCTTAAGGTGCACAACAGGTGACTGCAAGAAATAAACGATCATAGGCATAAGGCGCACAACAAATAACTGCAAGCATAAACGACATACTGGGTTATGCACGGTATGAACACAAAGGAAGAATCCATAGTAGTGGATTTTACTATTTCTGCACAGGAAAGCAGGGCGTTTAATCTTAGTTCTCTGCTCCGGAGAGAGAGAAGGTCAGACAGGCTCCTGGCCAGCTGCTCAGGCATAAACTAGTAATCTCCGTGAGGTGTGTCGCAAGAGTGGAAACCCTGCCTTTAAAGGTCCCGAAACTCTTGATACAACACAAGATTCCTTACATAGAAAAATAATCACATACACATACTTATATACGGAGCGACTAGCTTTATCAGATCGAGGAGTCTGATATCATACCACTGTGAGTTTTTACAATTCCAATTAACCAAGTGTGAGAGCACTTCTTACTGTTAAACATCACAGATTAGCTTTAATTAACCATGCATTAATAATATGGCTCTAAATCAATCCATCATCAACAATATTTAATGGCGCATTAAACCATTCATTCTAACTACCTGGTGCAAGGGTTGTTAATCCAATCATAATTGATAAGTCCATAATGCAAGAAGGTATTGGGATCCATCAATCATTTACACATAAATTCCTATTGCGCACAAGTCTAAGGTCTAAATCGAAGACATTCAGGGCTACCTTGTCTAGCATGTGAAATATGCATACCCATTTTAATCCTAAAACTTCCACAACTAGCTAGAAACCATTAAACTATTAAACAAGAAGCAACCATTAAATAACCAAGAAGTAATTAACCCGCCTATATCACAAGCGAATCAATCCATGAATTAAAAGATTTTAAAGCAATAACACTAATTAAGCATTAAAAATTTAAAAGCATTATACTACAAGTATTAAGGGTTTTAAGGAATTAAACTATATAGCATCAAAATTGTTAAGCGTTAATCTATAATTCTTGAGAAGGTTTTAAGCATGAACTTATAAAGCCTCAATGCCTTTACGCATTACACTCCCAATTTAATTCATCGACAACAAATGAAATTTCCAGTAACATATCTAATAAAATAACATCTTTTCATTTTATGTTCCCATAACATCGCAAATAAATAATGTTTCAATTTACATGTTAACAATTCCATTAGATCACAATACCATATATTAACATTCATTGCTTTGCATTAACCTCAATTAAAACATTGACTAAAATAAGCAGCTTGCTATTGTTTAACACTCACTAAATAAGTAATTGATGATAATGGATTGTTACCTAAATAAGGTAGATTGCCTTTATGGAAAGGATGTATATTGTTGGTTTTAGATAATAACCAGAACGAAGTACTATGCTGTATGAAATTTTATCTAAATAAGTATATTCCTTGATTACAAATAAGCAGAATGTTGTTATTAATGCTTAACGAAAATGAAGTAGTTTGCTCTCTGAAAGGTTAACTAAATAAAGTAAATGTTGTTGCTAATGTTGCTAATATTAGATAGCCTCAACCTGACAACAAATTCTGATTTTAACTGCATCTCCATCTCCTGGCCATTTACATTTAAGGAAGCATTTAACTCAGATAATGTAGTGGCTACCATTCAGTAAGTCAAAAACTATAACATGGTATTTAATAATGAGACAGAATCTAACAAAATCCTATCATATATGGTATTACTGACAATACTGAATATGACCTAGTAGGAAAAATCTTGGAGACCTTATTAACTCGCTACAATCCAGCAAGTGTCTAACTCACCTTGGGGTACCAAGGTGACAGCTGTCTACACGCATTAATGAACCGACTAGACGGGTGAAGGCCATAAGCAGGTGAGATTTGCTATCTATTTATCGGCAACAATTTCTAAGAAGACATACCCACGAAGAGGAACATGGCAAGTAATAAACGTAAGGGTAAGACGTGGCTGTAAAACGCAGGACGAAAAAAAAGAAAAAAAAACAAAACCACTGCCCAGAAATTTGAGGAAGGTATGTCTGCGGATGGCGCACACGATTTCAATACCTGAAATACCTCTGGACACTTACCGAGTATGCAATTTCATTTAATTGAATTCGCCATTCCAACCACATAAAAACAAGTTATCGAATTCAAATCAAGAAAAGATAGGAAAGGAAAGTAACAAGGGACGTCAAAGTCAAATTTGTGGGCAAAAATTCCTACTTTCTGATTTTCGGATTACAATTAATCGAATCCCGTTCTCCTTTGTTATTCGTTGCCTTAAACACTGGCGGACACCAATATAGTAATCTGTAATATGGCACTGCAATGAACTATTACCTTTGAATTCAAATTGTGGTTATCCTATATATCCAATCTTTATTATTATTATTAAGTGTGATTTGCAATTCTCTCGAATCAACATTACTGTAGTCACGAGTTTCCCTTGTATTAAAATCACGATTTAAAGCGGCAATATTAACTGACGAAAATTTCATCAAGGAGAGGATGCGAGTTTTATTCTCTGAATCCCTCCGGAAAGAGTTCAGACTTTACCCAAAACAATTAGTCTCTTCTTGGACTGAGATTAAATTTTATAATGTTGCCATCCCCACAATAACATATCTCCAAATAGAACAGTCGCTTGCCATCTACTGAATTAGATTAACCAAACCAAATACCCTGTTCTTTTAACGATGGGAAATTCAATGGTATATACGGGTTGAATGTTGAGAACGACCCTCCGTAATATATAAATGCCCACAACCAAATAGATAAATAAAAACGCCCACAGTCAACGAAAACTCGCCCACAGAGAAGTAAATACGTCGAGAGTAAAGTAATACACCACGGCAAATTGCAAAAACCCCCACAGGAAGGTAGAACGCCCACGACAAGGTAAAAACGCCGAGGGAAATGGTTAAAACGCCCTCGGTGAGATTGAACACCCACAGAGAACGAATTCGCCCAGAGAGAAAAAAAATAAAAATGCAGAGAAGGGTTCATATACAACATTAAGAATTTCACATTATTCTTAAACAACAACCTTCTTGCGTACCTATGACCGACGGAGAATAACCTAAAGACGCAATCCCGCACTTGAGCTCTGTGTCTCTCTCGCTCGCCGACCATCGAGACTACACTGGTACCTCCCAGCAAATCGCTAGGGGTACTCTGCTTCCCCCTTAGCCCCTCAAGCCGCAAAGGGGCCACACACAGTCCAGATAGTAACCTAGCTTCCCGACTCGCCTCCAACGCTGAGCTACCACTCTAATCCCAGCTGAGAAAAATCCCAACTCCTCACAAGCAATCAGTACAGTCCAAATTCGGCAGCATAATGATACCTAACAGCCCCTCCCCTTTTTCCCTCATCCCCCTTTCTTTTATAGAGTTTTGAGCCCCCCCTTTCCCTAATCACATTTAATTTAATTTTTTTTTTTTGAAACCCTCTAAAAATTCTCTTTCTTACAAGTGTCACTCATCCCCCACGTTTCTCCCAAAATTATTTTCTTTAAATTTATTAAAAGGCTCATTTCCCTATTTTTATTATTCCCTTTCCTTCTTTTTTTTTAAAACCAAAAAGGTAAATGCGCTAATTAATTCTTTCAATTTTTTTTTTTTACATTCATATCTTTTTAAATTCCCACATGTTAAATAATTTTATTACTTATGAATTGTCTATGTTTCCTTATTACCTAGTTTCCCTGTTTTATTAATCCCTCCCTTTTTTTTTTTAAACCAAAAAGGTAAATGCACTAATTAATCTTTTCAATTATTATTTATTTAATATCTTTTGTTCTTTCACAAGTTACAAATTAATTTCCTCTTTGCAAATTTTTTAAATCCCTTAGTTTAATTAAATCCTTACTCTTTTTATTTACCCCAATAATTTTATGAAGACCTAAACATTTCTTAGGTGGGTTCTTGTTTAAATTGTTATCTTTATTCGAGGGTCTGTTATTAAGGTTAGACTAAAATTTTACCCTAAAAGTTTTAGATTCAGTACTTAGATTCTGAACTGGGCGACACTGGGTTAGGGGAGTTGTTTAAGGATTTCTTAAGGCGTTATTGTCTTAGGGATATTTAGGTTTGTTTACTTCATCCACATCAATGCGATGTACCCTTCAAGATGCACCACATGCTCCAAGGGTTCCACTCGCCTCGTTCGCTTCCTTTGCGCGACGTGCCCTTCAAGATGCACCATGTGCTCCAAGGGTGCCACTCGCTTCTTGTGTTTCTTTTGTGCGACGTGCCCTTCAGGATGCACCACGTGCTCCAAGGGTGCCACTCGCCAACTGGACTGATTGATAGACATCTATAACCCTTGGAGTCAACACTCCGATAGGTGAACTTGTGGGAGACTAAGGGCTCTAAGGAATAAGGCCCCCGTCTTATTGCGTGCCCCTTAGAATCATCGTGATTGACTGTCGCAGTCTACCCTCATGGCATCGTGGATCCTCTCGAAATAGGTAATCATTAACCTACAGTTCGAGCCACGACAGGAGTGCTAGTAGGTGGTGGCAGGACTTCTGTCCACCCCTCTCCCTCAACCTCTCTGGAAATCATGTGTGGCCCCTTTAGTCCATATGTGAGTCTGGTCGGCAAGGTATCTCCAGCCTGCATCATCGACAATCGTGTCAGAACATGTCAACACCAAATCATCAAATCAATGAAATATCACAGTAAATGAATCAACCCAAATACCACACTCCCTAACTCAATTCGGAGTCCAAGGGGTTCCATCGATGCCTCTGCATCCTCAAGTTTCAAAACCCTGCACACTCAATACAACTGAGTCAAATAGCACCTGTCTACATCAAATAGTAAAACATCATGTCATCTATCATAACGCATCATAATCAAGTATAAATGTTTTAACATCAGAAAGTCCAGATCACTTGCAAGAAAGTGTCCTCAAATAATAAGTTTTCTCAGTGCGCCAGAGTGGGATGTTACATACACCCCCTCTTGGTATAAACTTTGTCCCGAAGTTTCCGAGTATAAATGCTGAAATAAAAGTATCACAGTATCATAAGTCTATCTATCAAACAAAACTGGAAACTGTTGGTGCATATCATATGCATCCTCCCAAGTCGCCAAGTGTGGACTATAACTATCCCACTAGACCTTGACCTGATCTACCGTTCGACGTCGTAACTGTCGAACATGATGATCTAAGATGCGGACCAGCTCAGCCGTGAGCGCTCCCTCGTCCAATACCTGCAAGGAACTCATGTCAATCACGTGTGTAGGATCACTAATATAATGTCTCAAAACAGATACATGGAAAGACATCGTGCATACGCCTCAAAGAATCAGGCAAGGCTAGTTGATAGGCCATGGGCCCCTTTCTCTCCACAATCTCGAAAAGTCCCATGAACCTAGGAGAGATTCTATCTCCCTTTCCAAACTTGATCAAACTCTTATGCGGTTTAACTTGCAAGAAGACTTGATTGCCAACCTCGTAACTACGGTCAACTCGGTGCGCATCGACATGACTCTTCTGTCGATCCTGTGCTTTCTTAATCCTTTGTCTTATGGTTTGCATCTGCTCTTCCATTTCTTGGATCGCTTATGGTCCCACCAGGACGCTATCCTCAAGCCGATCCCAAATCAAGGGCATCCAGCATGGTCGCCCATAAAGAAACTCAAAAGGCGCCATCTTAATGGTGCTATGGTAACTGTTGTTGTAAGTGAACTCTACTAGAGGCAAGAATTCCTCCCAATGCTTTTGTTGGTCCATCACGTACATGCACAACATGTCTTCCGAGGTTTGGTTCATGTGTTCGGTCTGCCCGTCAGTCTCTGGGTGATACACAATACTAAAATTAAGTTGGGTTCCCAAGGCCTCTTGGAAAATCATCCAAAATCATCCAGTAAACATCGATCCTCAATCAGATATAACCTTTTTAGGCATGCCATGAAGCCTCACAATATCACTGATGAAAATTCTCGCTATGTCAGGTGCCTGATACATCGTACGCATAGGAATAAAGTGAGCACTCTTTGTCAGAGTGTCTACTACTACAAAAATCGAGTCATGTCTCCTTTCCATCAGTGGCAATCCAACAATAAAATCCATCAAAATAACTTCCCATTTCGATTCCGGAATGGCATGTGGTTGAAGTAATCCTGTTAGGTGTCTATGTTTAGCCTTTACCTACTGACACTCTAGACATCTGGCCACATAGTTGACTATGTCAGCCTTCATTCCTTTCCAGAAGAACAAGGGTTTAAGGTCTGCCCTCATCTTCGTGACTCTCGGGTGAGCCATGTAAACTGCTTTATGAGCCTCGCTCAGGATCAACATCCTTAAATCGTCGTTTGGCGATACATAAATCTGACCTCTAAACCTCAATAACTCGTCGCTATCAAAAGAAAATCCCTCATATCACGGTACCATCATGGTGTTTTGTTCGATAAAATCCTCGACTTCTTTGTACCAGTCATCATCACGCTGTAAAGTGAGAATCTTCTCACGTAGATTTGTCTGAAGAGGTAACACCAAAAAGATGCATGGCCTCTGACTCAAGGCATCCACCACTCGGTTCATTGTTCCCTTTATGTAAGTAATCTCGAAGTCGTATTTGCTAAGAAAATCTGACCAACGTCGTTGTCGCGCGTTCAGGTCGCTTTGCGTAAAAATGTGTTGTAGTCCTCAATGATCAGTTTTTAATTCAAATTTTCGTCCAACAAGGTAGTGTCTCCAACCTTCAAGGCATATACGATGTCTAATAACTCCAAATCATGCATCGCGTAGTTCTCCTCATGCCTTCTCAGCTTCCTCTAAAAGTAAGCAATCACTCGTCCATCTTGCATCAAGACTCGGCCTAAACCTTCCTTGGATGCGTCAGTGCATACCAAGAAGTCTGTGTCCATGTCAGGGACCTTTAGTATCGGCGCTGTCATCAACAACTGCTTAAGCCTCCGAAATTCTTCTGCGCATTTCTTGGTCCAAACAAACTTCTTGTTTTTCTTCTACAATTCCGTGATCGGATTTGCTATCTTTGAAAATCCATCGACAAATCGTCGATAGTATCCTGCTAAACCCATAAAACTACGCACTTCTGTGACGTTTGTTGGCGCAGTCCATTCCATAATAGCCTCAACCTTGGCTGGATCCACGGCGATACCTTCGTCGGAGATGAGATGCCCCAAGTAGTGAATCCTCGATTGATAAAAAGAGCATTTGGACAACTTCCCATACAAATTGTGCTCTCGTAGACACTGTAGTACCAAGCGCAAGTGCTCGTCATGCTCCTCCGTCGTCCGAGAGTAGATCAAGATATCGTCAATGAATACTTGGATGAACTTGTCCAATTACTCGTGGAACACCCCGTTCATCAAACTCATGAATACCCCTCGGGCGTTTGTCAGTCCAAACGGTAAAACAGTAAACTCGTAATGTCAAAATCTTGTCTTAAAGGCGGTCTTAGGGACGTCATCCTCCTTGATCTGTAACTGGTGATACCCTGATCGCAAATCAATCTTGGAGAACATCGTCGCACCCTTCATTTGATCGAACAGATCGTCAATTCTAGGTAAGGGATATTGATTCTTGATCATAGCCTTGTTTAGTTGAAGGTAGTCAATGCAAATCCTCCACGATCCGTCATTCTTTTGTATGAAAATAACTGGTGCACCCCACGGTGACACACTAGGGCGTATCAGTCCTAGGTCCAACAACTCCTTCAGTTGCATTTTCAGCTCTTGCAACTCCGGGGTGGACATCCAATAAGGCGTTATTGCTATCGGTTCGGTCCCTGGTTTCAGGCCTATGGTAAACTCCAGTTCCCTTTCCAGCGGCATCCCAGGCAACTCCTATGGAAATACGTCCGCAAACTCCTTCACCACTAGAAAGTGTTCTAGACCTTCCGCTACTCCCTTCTCGTTTAGCACGAGGATCGCATAAAGTTTGCACCCCTTGTGCATACTCTTCCGTAACTGTAAGGAAGAGACAAACCGCAAGGAAACTCCCTGGTTTCGTCCTACAATCACACTTCTCTGTCCTTCATCATCAACCAAACTCAACCGTTTCATCTTACAGTTGAGTATCGCCTCATGGGATTCCAACCAATTCATACCAATCACGACGTCATAAGATCCTAAGATCGTGACGTACAAGTTGAACCTCGTGACAAACTCTCCCAGGTTAAGGGCACAGCCCGTAACCTTTCCTCCAACCTTCTGTTTAGCTCCCGAGGACATCTCT
>SNQJ01S0060431.1:58784-84432 GCA_010110895.2 Picea sitchensis
CTTGAGAGGCTTCCACTCATCATTGTGGGTATACCTTCAAGTGACCCTCGTAATACATGCAATCTCTACACCGATATCAACAAAGCAGGGTGAGTAACCTTGTCAATTTCGATGCGACCTCACGTTTGACCCTTGTGTGAGAAGGGCTTCCTAGGACAAAATGCTGCAAATGGAATTTGACATTCCTTATCACAAGATGCTATTGTGTGTTTTTTGCTTTGGAGAGTGTGTCTCACTGCCTATTCCAAAGCCCTATCTTAGCTAATGTTGGTGTAAAAGAGCCCTAAAAAAATTACTAGTTAAATTTTAAAATTGCGCAATATTATTAAAGGCTATTGTTACTCAAAAGGAGACGTAAATGAAACTGATGTTGTGTGAGACTCTGACCCAACAATGCAAAGATAGGAATGATTGATACAAATGTTTTTTTCGATGAAACCTATTTACAGGAGGGAAAGAGGAGTTTTCTCAAACAACGTGAACTACGATGTATGATCTTCTCGGAAATGCAATATCAAACAATCATGAACAATGCAAATTCTCTATTCGTTCTATTTCAATAATTGAATGACAATATTTTCGAATAAAAAGTTGCTTAAAAAAGAGAAAATGTCTTTAATTTTTTATTAGAAACCAAACAACAGTGGTGGAACTAAGAAAAAACAAGCAACCAATGAAACAGAAATACCCAACAAATACCCAAACTAATCTTTCAATGAAGACAAAAATAACAAACTGACAAGACCAGTCTTTTCAAATGCACATGGGTAACAATTTTCCAAGTAATGAGCAATTGAAAAAGACAATTAATCTCAAATTTTAAACCAATCATTGGCTCTCAACCAAACAAGCACTCAGATTTCAAAACCAGAGATTATATCCTTGTTAAGAAAAGGTCAAGAGGTAACAATTGAGAAAAAATGAACAAGAAGAGCTTTCGATTTCTGAAGACTAATCATTCACGAGATTTGAAGTCAAGAAACAATCAATCACTGGCTAGATAAGTTCTTTCCAGACACACAAACAAATTTGGGCATCTGAGGATACAAAAAGCCTTAATCTAAAAAATTTGTAAATGGGTTCATAGGCCGACAGTGGGGTACAATGTGAGAATCATGGGTTCTCGCAGGCTAGACACAGGCAGAGTGCGAGAAGTTTGCACTGAACTAAAAATTAGGATGCAAACTTTATTGGTTCTCATAGACTAGAGAAGGGTGCAGTGCGAGAAGGCCTGAAATTAAGCAAATTTTGGAAAAAAAACAAAATTTTTGAAGAAACTTCTGGACCCAGGGAGTCTAGAAGGGTCTCCTCGAGAATCATAGATTGATGGGAATGAAAAATGGTAAGTTATGAGCAAATGGCCAAGGAAAAATCACCAAAAATGGGTTGTTTCCCCAGTGGACTCGGTAGGTGCGGACACTAACAGATCTCCCTAGATCCACCTGGATCTAGAACAAAACAGGATAGGACATGACTCTTTCCCTAAGTTGTGATCAATGAATCTACTAATAAGAATAAATGAGTGACATAAATTTGTATCGCTTCCTTAGGTCTCTGTTGTTCCCGCTTCACTCTGGTGCTCTTATGAGGTCAGGACCAAGATAACACAACCCAACCAAAGTGAATATAGTAAAATATATTCAAGGTCAACCTATGCATATGATCAAGGAGTTACACAATAAAGTAAGAGTGACTTTATGGGAAAGGGACATGCCGCTGTATCATATTAAATGAAAGTAGAAGATACAACCTGATCGCCTTGATGTTGCAAGCTTCCTTTCAGTAACCCTTGGTTCCAACACACACATTTTCTCTGCACTTGCATGAATAATATCCAATACCTCTTGATAGACTAAATAGAGTCTTCAAGCTTCTGTCCAAGTAGGGTTCTTCACACAATTCTTTCACCAATTATTTATTCAATCTTGCTTAACCTTTTCCATGAGAAACCCTTCAATATATAGGAGAAGGAGAGATGGTTAAATGGATGAGGATGATCCCACCAAATCTGAGAATTCAGTAGAATGACAACCATGTGAATGCCAACTCATTTTCTAGAAGATTCCCTTCTATAACCTTCGAGACCTCTTCTCCTTTCCAAGCTTAAAAACAGGTTTACACCCTATTTATGGAGCAGTCTGCGAATAGTTCGCACCCTAAGTGTGGGTGGCCTGCGAGAATGAGGCATTTTCGCACCCTACACCATAGGCAGTCTACGAACTCATCTTAAAAATATGTTTTTGGAAGAAGACAAGAGCCACTTTTCTCAGGCAAAAAGTCCTTGTTGGAAGCCTGAATACATCACTGTTGAGACATCACCAGAGTGACCAAAATCATGTGTAACAATAAGAGCCAATCATAAACCTTCTAGATGCTCGCCCAGGGATTCCGTGAACAATGAAATGTTTCTCACAAAAAAATGATGGGACCTGTATAATAAATAATTAATTAAACATGCCAACCAAGGTAGAGAGTGTGTCGACAATGTTTTCCATGCTTAGGTAGAAGTCCCACACATTGTCTTTGTTGGCCCTTGACCAAGCTTTGAGGGATCTGGTCAAGTTTGACCTATTTTCGGACTTCGAAAACCTATCGAAGGAGGAGCGCAAGACGAAGCGGAGATCACAAATCTTAGCCCCTTTTTGGGGTCCTTTTTGGGTTTTTGGGATTATGTAACGGGCATGGTATGTTGGCCCATGGGTTTACCCATGTTTAGGCCTATTTTGTAATGTATAAATAGATGTCTAGGCTATGTAAGAGAGGGTTAAAAAGGTATCTATGTGATGTGAGGCTGATAAGATAAGTTCTAAGTGCAAGTATGGTTTGTAGATGCTCCATGCATACTGGAAGAGACTTGCAGATCTAGGTGCAAGGTATTGTAACAAGCTGTTAAGTGCTTTGTGCTATAATGCAAGGAAGGAGGATCTAGTGAGGTGCATAGATATCCTGTCCTAGGAGAAGTAGGGTTTTGAGGCTATGTGCTTGTAACCGATTGATTGAAGACAATAAAGAAGAAGAGTTGGTGGATGTAGCCCCAGGGTGGGGTTGAACCACATAAACACTGTGTTGTTTTGCTTTGTGCTTGTCTTGATGTGTTTATAACTTCTCTTGTTAAGTGCTTTGATAGAGATAGATAAATCTGCTAATGCTTTGTGCTAATGATGTGTAAGAATGTTAGATATGACCTATATGAAGGTGCTTAGTGCTTGATCTGCTAGACATAACCTGCCTGTTTATGATAAAGTGCTTAAATACATCAGATCTGAGTGAATGAAGCGATGCTCTGTTCTATCTGCGCAGTAGTTATTGGTTAAATATTGATGAACTGTTGATGCTAAAGTGCTCTGTTAAGTATTACAATCACGTATCTATGTCCCATCTAAGGTTGCAGACACTTGAGTCCTGCAACCACCCCTGCCTCTACCTCGGGTGAGACTTCATATTCTTCGCAGGTGATGCCGAAAGGGCTGGTAGTTAGGGTTTTGTTGGTGTACTGTTGTAGCGTTGAACCCTGGGTCTACCCTTGTGCCAACAGTCTTCAAATTGGGGAAGCAAATGTGACTAAGGTAGAGTTAAGGTGGGAAATTGTTTTCATTCTTAGGTAGAATTCCCACTTTAGATTCAACTTGGAAACACTCTAATAAATTAAATGGAAAAATGGTTTGGAAAAATCATGCATCGCGGATGAAGGGAAACACACCCTCTACAAAGGAACCTATAAATGAGAAAATATGGGCCCTTGTATCTCAAGAAACTCCATTCGCAAAATTATTACCCCTATCCACCTCATACTCTTCACATGACCTAGAGAGGGTCCACCTAGGAAACACTCCCTAACTTTGGGAATGATTCACCCAATAGGTCACCATGACAACCCTCCCATACTTAAATTTGGCAAGTTGCATAAGGTATTTGAGCATTTGTTTTATTTTGAAAGGGGGGACTTGATGCACATGTTCAAGTGGTTCTTTTATTATGTATAGATTACCTGACATGATGCTTGTGAATTATGAGCCCTTTGAGGGTGAATTTGCTTGTCTTTGCAGGGTCTTGACAGGTGGAAGACATTTCGTGAAGGCACAAGGTCACTTGAACCTTCACTTGGGGCTTGAAGCCCATAGGATGGATGATGTTTCTTTGCTTCTTAGACACCTAGGTCAGAGACGTTTCCTTTGGAGTCACTTGAGGATCCCCTGCAAGTGATTTTCTATCCTTCTTATCCCCAACAAATTTCCTTTGGAGGCCTTACATTGCACTTTTGTGGTATGATGTCACATGTGGAAGGCCATGGTTCAATGGTGTTGGTGGTTTTGATGATGAATTTGAACCTTTTTTATAGAGAGATACCTTTTCCATGCATAAAAGAAATTGAAATTGTGACATATGGCCTTCGGAGTCCCAACGATTTCTTCATCCAATCCAATGTCTTGCTCAAAGTGCCAAAACGTCACCCTTTTAGGGCATGACATCACCTTTTGGGGTTATTTCTTATGTAAAATTAAAATTTGATTTTGTAAAGGAGAAATTAGAGGAGGTTGGCCTCCCTGATTGTGTTTTACCCTAAATATAAGTGGACAAACTAAATTTGAAGGTCTTGTATAATAGGAGACCTAACTCATTTCATTTAAATATATCATCTCATTCGAGAATTACATACTTTGTGGCTGAAATTTTCGCCCCTCTTGGGAAAATTGGATCTCTCTCTATTGTGAAATTTTTGGATGCTTAAACACTTGTATTTGGAGCTAAAGTGGTGCACTATTTCTTGTATGCTTGTCTCTTTCTATGGTGATAGAATGTTCTTGGTAGATAAGGGTTTATCTTGCTATTTCTTGGAATTGGTAAGGAATTTATGCATATTATTAATGTTTCTTTCTTGTTTCATGGATATTCTTATCTAAACCCTTGGAGGAGTATAATGGAATACACCCTCCACCAAGATTCATCATAATTGTTATTAGATAAGCTATTGCAAAACGTTGAGAGGAGGAGTAAAAGGGCTTACACCCTCCTAGATTTACCTTGTTAGATTTAATTTGTCTAGGGAGTCAAAGGGATTACAACCCTAGAGAAGTAGTAGATATAAAATTAAAACATAAGACTCCATAACCCTTTGACAAGTCACTAATATTAATTTGCATTGGAGAAATAAATTCATTGCATTCATATACGTGAAATTGAGAGATATTGTATTTGTTCAAGTTGGATTATTTTCTTAGTGTCATAAGATTTCTTTTGACCTAAGGGAGTGTAGGTTAGAAAAGGAATTATCTTGATAAAATCAACTTATTTCTACATCCATTAGGGATACAAAAAAACACTCCTAAAACTCTCTCTTTACTCATTAATCTACCATTGAAATTTTCTTTCAAGCAACCATATTTAAGCTACATGTCATTAGCTATCTTTTGGGTGGATTGTTTTCGGATTTACTGGTTATATTTTGATGTTGTATACATTTTTTTTCTACAACCACTTGGTTGTTAGAATAATTTATTGTTAACACCTAAAAAACATCCCTAATTTCCATTAAATTCTTGTGTTACTTAGTGGAAGTTAAACTAGACATTGCTAGATTAGTTTCTAATATATTTTTCTTGACCTTTGGAAACATATTTTGAAGCCATTTTCTAGTTTACTTTTTATGATATGAATTGGATATATTGCTGCAAATTTAGGACATCAAACTTTCCTTTCTTTTCCCCTTGGTTATTTGACTTGTATCTCAATCAATTGTCTTGTCTTGGGTAGGTTTAACATTGTCTTGTAGGTACACAACACTTTGGCAACCTCCCTTCAACAACAAGACTCTTTTCCAAGAATTTATCCACTTCCAAACTTGACCTATAGGGGATTCATTGGCCATTATACCAATTTCCATCTCAATCTTCCTAGGGTCACATGGATTCCCCCCTTGTGGTGACTTATCATCACTAAAGCGAGGGTACTATCTATATAAGGTGACATTGGTTGGATACTCCCATAGTTGTCTCACTCTTGTAGATTGGGTCGGTATTTTACCAACCTACAATCTATGCGATAATATTTTGGCGCCATTGTCGGGAAGGATTTTGAATCCTCTTTCGTGCCCTAATGACACTTTGGCAAGATTTGATCCCAACTAATTTACCCATAGATTGTTTGGTGATTCTACTTGAGAAAATTTCATTTTCCTTTTCTTGATGAGCTATTCATAAAGATTATTTGGTGACTCCACCATCCCATAATCCATTTTTCCAAAAGACTCTTCCCTTGGAAGATTCAATCCTTCCAAGGTTTACCAAAGAAAGCCTCATTTTAACTCCCCGTTGTAAAAACCCTTTTCCATGGTAACCTTCCCTTTTCCCAAATGGATCATCCTTGGGAAAAATACCTTTACAATCCCTTGAACTTGGATCCCATACCTAGATATCCCAATGTTATGCCTAAAGAAACCAACAAGTGGTTGCCAAAATTTTCAGGAAACAATGTGGTCACAATTGAGGAACACCTCTATGCAATTGTTTGAGACATGGAAAATGAAGGAGTGGAACACGAAGATGTGGAAATTAAGATACTAACTACATCTCTTACTGAAGATGCTTAGAGGTGGTTCAAAGGCTTGCATGAAAATCATCTAGTGTCATATGAAGACTTCGCTAAGTTTCTCAAAATTAGATGGGAAATGAAGAAGGATAGTGGAATGTTAATGACCCGTTTCAACCAAATCAAGAAGAAGGAGAACGAGAAAATGAGTGAATTTGACACCATATTTGATAAAATATATAGCCAAATCCCAAAGGATTTGTGCCCATATGAAGCCTTTGTCTGTCTCCTCGATGTGAATTCCTTTGAAGTACAATTTGATTTCATCTTAAGGGATAAGAAACCCAACACTTTGGAAAAATCCAAAGAATACAATGCAGAAATTGACGAGAATATTATTTACTCCAATATTGAGCCATATCAATATCATTATATCAGGGTGGAAGAAAAGAAAAAGGTAGCAACAAACAATGTGCCGGATCCAATAACTCTCCTATCTCATAAGCTTGATCAGATGAATGCTCAATTTTTCCAAACTCAAAATCAAGTTATGAACCGATTGACAAGTCTGGAAAGAAATCAATTTTATTTGAGACCTCCATTCATCAAACAATAGAGGGATGCTATAGGTTGGAAGGAAAAATATTAACAAGAGTAAAAGGCTCCCGATACTTTGAACCTTGTTGGGATGGTCAATTTTGAGGAATCACCATGGTATTTTCCTTGTAAAGAACCCCATACAGAAGATGAATGTCCCAGACGAGAGGAGGACTTCCCTGATAGTATGAAATTCATAGATATAATTTTTTCTTTCCAAGATGATGAGTATGTGGACATTATGAAGGAAAAATTTGATGAATTTCGGAAGAGGGGATATAGAGAAGATTGACTCAGAGTGCTTAACCAATTGGCTGAGTATTAGAGGAAGGAATTGAAGAAGAGGGAAATATTGACATATGAAAGAAGGGATAAAAATTGTGTCCCTTTTCCACAAGCTCCATTTCATCCACCACTAGAGAAGAAAGCTCCATATCATCCAATAAAGGAAAATCAACCTCAACTGGCAGAGAAGGTCACCCCACCTCCCCCACCTCCAGTTCGTGATTTGCTTCCAATACCAACATAGGAAGATGAAGATATCAAATTGAACATAGATGTCCTAGCCATGCTTGGAAAGATGAATATGTCAGTTTCTATGGTGGATATGTGCAAGATCCCTTCTATGAGAAGAGAAGTGTTGAAGATGTTGAAGATACCAGTTAAATTATAGGACCCTTCTGTGATCTTGAACACCATTTACCATGGATGGAAAAGGGATGAAAACCTTCCATTTTACATTTCCTTGGGTGTGAATGGTCTTTGTTTGAAAAATTGTATGTTAGATTCTAGGGCCTTGACAAATGTAATGTATTTTAAGGTTATGAAATATCTTGGCTTGAAAACAACTCGCCCATATGGAAATGTCTATGGAATTGAATCTAAGAAGGTGAAATTTTATGGTCTCATAGAATATGTGGAGGTCTACTTGGAATATTTACCTCACATTGTCCTCCTCAAGAACATAATGGTGATTGATGTTCCAGATGCTTGGGGCATGCTATTATCAAGAATTTGGGCTACAACACTTGTTGGATTTCTTAGCATGGACCTTACTCATGCACATATTCCTATGGGAGATGGTACTTTCGAGATTCTCTATAACCGAGAAGTCTCCAAGAAACATGTGTTGGATCAGAATGATCTTGACTACAGTAGTGAGGACCTACCTTTTATGCTAGATTATGATCCACGAGACCTTCCTTTTATGCAGGAGGACTGCATAGATACTCTACTTCTGAGGACAAATGAATACAAAGAAAAACTTGCAAAATTCCAAGGAAAAGAGTCAGGGTCCATCAAGATACTAGATAAGGAAGATGATAAAATAGATAAAGAATGTGAAAAAATACAAAACCACCTTCATACCCTTACATTGAGAACATACCTTACACCAAATTCAGTGGAGGGAGCCTTACACTCATGTGAGACAAAAGGAAGGAAAATCCCAAGTATGATAAAAAAAAATATGTTTTATGGCTTGGCCCCTTACATCGTAAAAAATAACTCTGAGAAGGGAAGCTACTACTTGTTATCCATGGATGGGATAAATATGTCATTACCAGATGATGGGTCTCTTCTTGGACCCTATGTTCGAGGATCTTGACTTCTTCATGTCACAAGCCCCAGGTCAATAGGCAGGTCATCTTATTTTCTTGCATTTTCATTTTGCTTGCTCATGGTAATTTAATTTCGTTTCATTTTCACTTTTCATTTTTCTCTACTTGCATCATTGATTTATATATTTTTCTTTCATCATATTACATGTTAGTTTATAAATTTTGAAAAAATGCAAAAAACATTTTTCTAAGACTAATTGTCAATTTCGATTTTTAAGATTTTGATTATATGAACAAAGGATGAGCATGCCATCCTAGATGCCCAAACATTTTTGTTTGTTTCGGTGTGTGTAGGCATGGGTCTTACCAGGAGATGTTGTGGTTCTCATGCACTCTATGACGAGCTCATGTCCCCAAGTAGGAGTCATATGTTATATCCCATTTCTAGGGATAACTAAGGAGGTGATGTTTCGAGGCCCTCAAGTTGCAAACATGGAGTATTAAGAGATAGACCAACAGAAAGAGCCCCACATCACACCACCCATCACCATGAGATCGATGGCTACACCATTCACCACACTAGCTTGGATCACAAAGGATGATAGGTCTTTCTCCATGATGCAATGATTCTAACATTGTGGTAAGTGTCATTTTAATAAATGAATCATTTGAATATGTTGCAAAGGGTTCTTCCTTGTTTTTGAAAACGTTTGCTTGGAAATTATGCTCTTTTCCCTATTTCACCTTGGTGGTTGACTTTGTGTCCTAGTAAGTGGTCACCCTCCGGGAAAGGGTTTCTACTGGGGGGTCTCCTTGATGATTCATTATACTGCTCTCACACATACTTTCCACTTTCCATGTTTATTTCCCTTCATTTCCTCATCTTTTGAGTATTCAGGCCACATTGACCCAGGAAGGGATTGTACCTCATTTCATGGGAAGAAGGGGTTGAAGGTCGAGAGGCTTGTAGATGGAAAAATATAAGATCCAATCATAAACCTTCCAGACACTCACCCAAGGATCTCGAGAACAATGATGGGACCCGTAAAATAAATAACTAATTAAACATTCCAACCAAGGTAGGGCGTGTGTGGGAAATGTTTTTCATGATCAAGTAGAAGTCCCGTGCATCGTAGTCAAATTGGGGAAGCACAGTGTGACCAAGGTAGAGTTAAGGTAGGCCATGTTTTTCATTCTTAGGTAGAAGTCCCACTTTATATTCAACTTGGAAACACTCTAATAAATTAAGTGGCAAAAGGGTTTGGAAAAATCATGCACCGCAGATGAAGGGAAGCACACCCTCTATAAAGGCACCCATAAATTAGACAATGTGAGCCATTGTATGTCAAGAAACCTCATTCCCAAAATTTTTACCCCTATCCACCTTAGGGATGATTTTAAGGATGGAAATTTATTTTAAAAAGGTAGAAA
This sequence comes from Picea sitchensis, assembly GCA_010110895.2. Lineage (NCBI taxonomy): Eukaryota > Viridiplantae > Streptophyta > Pinopsida > Pinales > Pinaceae > Picea > Picea sitchensis. Next base: position 68,897 of record SNQJ01S0060431.1, read on the forward strand.
CCTTGGCGAATCTTACTAATTATTCATATGCCAACTATAAATGTTTGGCGATATTTTTGTAAAAATATTCAAATTTCTAAGGATTTTATATAGTGTTTATAAAATTTTGGCGATTTTTAAGGTAAAATAATTTTATCCTATAGAATTTGGGTGAATCATTTTTAAAATAGCGAATCTCTTTTTTGGAAAAACCATGGAAAATTAGCCCATGAGCGAAATTTAGCCCCTAAAATCATTCCACCTCATACTCTTCACATGACCTAGAGAGGGTTTGTTGGGATATTCAATAATACTAAGAGAGGGGGGTGAATCAGTATTGAGCACCTTTTATCATTTTTACTCACAACATGTAAACATTAACTTATCAATAATGTCATTCAACAATGCATAACATCAAACACAGTACACAAGAAGCATCAACTTCCAATATTTACCAGCACCAACTAGAAGGAGGCACCAACCCCCTAATTTAATAGAAATAACATGAAGGAAGCTCCAACTCCCTGATTTACTAGCACCAACTGGAAGGAGGCACAATCCCTTGTCTTTATCAAAACCAACTCAAAGCAAGTTTCAACTCCCATGCAAGCACCAACTTGCTGACTAAATACACCAATATTCACGTGCACCACCCAACCACCCTTGTTTATGAGGCACCAACTTGAAGGATACCTAAATATCCCACCTTGAACCACCCTACCACCCTTGTTTCAAAATTATCTCACAATATTGTCTGACCCAATATCAACTCTAGGTCCTCAGCTAATCTACTCCAAATCCCTCTCACAAATCTGCACCAAATGATGATGTCAAGATGCTCACAATTCAATGTCACTGAACATAAGTTATGTCACTATATTTTTCACTATCATGGATACATACTCATCATCAAACTGGGTCCACTTAGAAACTAGGTCCACATAGAAATTGGGTCTACATAGAAACTAGGTCCATATAGACTGTCACTGTCACTGCCAATGTTTCTGTCACTATCATTGATATATCCAAACTGGTTCCATATATAAATTGGGTCCACATAATGATCCTAGGCCCAATTGGGTCCACATTTAAACCTCGACATCACTTCTTAAATTTATTTCGAGCACCTGTTTGGGACTAGTTTCTGGATTAGTCACAAACCATAAATTCCAACATGTATACTTCCATACTTGTAAAGAATCAAGGTCTGAAACTTGTAACCAATATTATTTGATATCTTATATGAAATTCCTCCAATATTCTCTCCTTGATTCATTACATAAAAAGAGATATAATGAAAATGGCATACCTTCCTGAATTTTGGTATATTCTAGAGAGTGAACTTGGACAACATGCCACATGCTCAATATTTGCTATCTGATTATGAAAATCACACACAAAATTCTATGGACTATAAAATTTCCAATGCAACTATTCTCATATAATTTGTATCTTCTATGAATAATTTATTATTGTTTTAATCGGAACACCTATTTGAGACTAGTTATAGGACTAGTCAAAAACCCTATCTTCCACATAGTGTATCTCCAAAGGTAAAACAACCCAGAAGATGAGATCCGTACCAAAGGCACCTCAATATGTCTTATAAATAGAATGCAAGTTTCATTATTTGAATCATTCTATAAAAAATGTTATATATAAAATTCTGGTATTACCTTTAGATAACATACCTTAGAACACATCATCACAAGAATTCATCTTCCCTTGGAATTTCTCCCTTCTTCACTTCATCTTCATTTTGAAATTCGCTGCCAAGATTTTTCTATGAGATTATAAAATTGAATAATGAAAATGAGAGGTTATAAATTTGTATTTATATCCTTCCAAACACTTCCTTTACTTAACTTTAGGGCCGACCTATAACTTCTTCTTTGCAACCCTTTTTAGGGGTAAATTTTACATGATCATCTTTAAGAGGGAATATCTCCTCAACTGTGAGGAACCATGTGGTGTGCCACCTACCATTTGAAATAGCTTGAAGAGGAATATCAATCCATGGATTTTTTGCATGAACTTTCAATGTCCTTCATACTATTTTTCATCACTCAACTCTAGGCTCTTTGGGGCTTCCTAACCATATTTTTAGGGATTATTGACCATACATTGTAACTTATTTTCTTAACAACCAGGGCTTCTTGTAGGATTCTTAAAAGTGTCTTCTATTGAGGGCCATGCTTAGATATATTCCAGAAGGGGACCACTTTGAAAATTCCTTGAAATAAACCCATCACTTCTAGGGGATTCTGGACCTTCTTCGGGGCTTCTGGACCTGCTTCGGGGATTCTTCTAGGGTTCACATCAATGAGGACCAATTTTCCAATAGGATCCACCTGGGGAAAACTCCTTAACTTGGGGAATGACTCGCCCAATAGGTCACCATGAAAACCCTCCCATACCTAAATTTTGCAAGTTGGATAAGGTCTTTGAACATTTATTTTATTTTGAGACAGGGGAATTGGCAGACATGTTCGGGTGGTTCTTTCATTATGTATGGCTTAGTTGACATGATTCTTGTGACTTGTGAGCCCTTGGAGGGTGAATTTTCTTGTCTTTACAAGGACTTGACAAGTGGAAGACATTTTATGAAGGCACAAGGTCACTTGAACCTTCACTTGGGGCTTGAATCCTATAAGATGGATGATGCACCTTTGATTCTTGGACACCTGGGTCAGAGATGTTTCCTTTGGAGGCACTTGGGGATCCCCTGCATGTTATTTTCTAGACTTACTATCCCCAACATATTTCCTTTGGAGGGATTACACTGCACTTCTGGGGTATGACGTCACATGTGGAAGGCCATGGTTTGATGGTGTTGGTGGTTTTGATGATGACTTGGCACATGTTTTGATGGAGAGAGACCTTTTCCATGCATCAGGTAACTTTACATGGTGACATATGGACTTTGGATGCCCAATAAATTCTTCATCCAAACCAATGTCCTTCTCAAAGTGCCAAAACATCACCCTTTTAGGTCATGAAATCACCTTTTGGGGTAATTTCCTATGTAAATCAAAATTTTATTTTGTAAAGGGTAAATTAGAGGAGGTCAACCTCCCTAATTGTGTTTTACCCTAAAGATAAGTGGAAAAAATAAATTTGAAGGTCTTGTATAAAATGAGACCTAACTCATTTCATTTAGATATATAAGCTCACTTGAGAATTACATACTTTGTTGCTGAAATTTTCTCCCCTCTTGGGAAAATATCATATCTCTCTCTTGTGCAATTTTTGGATGCTTAAAAACTTGTCTTTGCAGCTAAAGTGGTGCACTATCTCTTGGATTCTTCTCTCTTGCTACGGGGTTGGAATGTTTTTGGTAGATAAGGGTTTATCTTACTATTTCTTGGAATTGGTAAGGACGTTTTTCATTTTGTTGATGTTTATTCCTTGTTTCATGGTTATTCTTGTCTAAACCCTTGGAGGAGTATAAGGCCATACACCCTCCACCAAGATTCATCATAATTGTTATTGCATAAGCTATTGAATTTTTTTCTAGGAGGATTAAAAGGGATTACACCCATAGAGAATTAGTATATCTAAACTTACACAAGAATACTCCATAACCATTTGAGAATGCACTAATATTAATTTGCATTGGAGAAATAAAATCATTGCATTGGTATAAGTGAAATTGAGAGATATTGTAATTGTTCAAGTTGGATTATTTTGATAGTGTCATAAGCTTGCTTGTGCCCTAAGGGAATATAGTTTAGGCAACAAATTCTCTTTCTGAAGTCAACTTAATGCTACAACCATTAGGGCTGCAGAAAAACACTCTTAAAACTCTCTCTTTACTCACTAATCTATGATTGAAATTTGCTTGCAAGCTACCATATTTAATCTACTTGTCATTGAATATCTTTTGGGTGGATTTTTTTTTCTGATTTTAGTGGTTAGATTTTTATTTTGTAGCATTTATTTGATACAACCACTTGGAATTTTCAATAATTTACTGATAACACCTAACAGACATCCCTAATTTCCATTAAAGTCTTGTGCTATTAAGTGGAAGTTAAACTAGACATTGCTAGCTTATTTTCTAATATCTTTTGCTTAACCTTTGGCAACATATTTTGTAGCCATTTCCTAGTTTACTTTGCTGATATAAATATGATATACTGCTGCAAATTTAGGACAAAAATATTTCCTTTCTTGTCTTCTTGGTTATTTGTCTTGTATCTCGATCAATTGTCTTGTCTCGGGCATTTTTAACATTTTCTTGTAGGTACCCAACACTTTGGAAACCTCCCTTTAACAACAAGAATATTTTCCAAGACTTTCTCCACTTCCAAAATTGACCTATAACAGATTCATTGGTCATTCTGCCACTTTCTATCTCAATCCCCCTAGGGTCACTGAGATTCCCCCCTTGTGGTGACTTATCATCACTAAAGAGAGGGGACTATCTATATAAGATAATAATGGGTAGCTACTCCCATAGTTATCTCACTCTCGTGGATTGGGTTGGGATTTTCCCAACCTACAATATTTGCGATAAAAAATCACAACAATCAATACTTTAAACACGGGTACAAATTTATCCACAATATATTGTCCCTTTAAGGTGTTTTTCATATCATTTTGGATTATTTTTATTATTCCTTTGGGATAGAAAATATTTAGTATAGGCCTTTGAACCAAATAACCTTTGAGCCTTGGTCCATGGAGGTGGAAAACTCATTTTATGTAAACGAACAAACTGGTTTTTAAAATCCTTACTGGCTCAATCAATGCCATTTACATTTGTTCTAGGTTGCATCAATGTCTTATTTGAGTAAACTCTCTCTACATTCATTATCATAGTTATTATAGCCTTTATTCTAAGCGGGTCTAATTCTAGCTAAGACTTTCTAATTTAAAATATGATTACATCATCAACAACTTGGGCCTTTTTCTCACTATGATTCAAAATCGTATTTATCTCTATTTGAACATGCTTCCTTAAAGTCTCATTTTGTTGGATAACTTCAAAATAAGGTCTAAACTAGTTCATCACTAAAATAATTTGATCCAAAATCAAATGCTTAGTGTCAATCAAATACTTTTTACCAGTCATTTGTTTTGCAACATAACAAAGGGATTTCTTCAATTGCTCAATCATTTGATTATCTTGAGTTATCTTCAAATCCTTTAGACATAGTTGATCTTGGAGGTCCTTTATCATAGTACCCTTTTCTTCTATAAATGAACTTAATTCAACAACTTTATTTTCCTTCAATTTTAATGTTTCTTCCATACTTAACAATTTATTTTAATCTTAGAGATGTCATTCTTCAATGATACTTCTTTTTCAGTTATGTCACCATGATTTTCATTTTTTTATGTTAGCTCCACTGCTTGATTGGAAAATCATTGAATTATTTCCTAGTTTTATACTACATTTGCTTCATTTTAACTCTTCAATCTATTAATTTCTAGGCCCAAATGAAAATTTTGATCTTTCAACCTAGAAATCTCAACCATCAACTCTTCTTTTTATTCATTAACTAACACCAACTCTTTTGTCCGTACATGATCATCATCCAATATCTTCAATTTTGTCTTCAAATTTTTAATTTAATAATCCTTATCCTTCACTAATTCTTTCACTATCTCTTCATCCCTTTCATTTGTTCCAAGAGCCACTATTTTGTCCTTAAGATAGATATTGTATTTTGACAAGTTTGGATTTTATGACCTTCTCTTGTTTGAGTTTCCTACTAGCTTGGTGACCATTTTTTGTAGTTTTCCCACATTGACTGTGGATTGAATTAAAAATCTAGACACCATATCACCAATTTCTTTATTCCACTACATCTTGGTGGCATCATACTCATGAGTTTTAATTTTAGATTCATTATTGATTGTCTTAGGATATAACACTACTATATTAAACTCTATTTTTTTTGTGATAAACTATAGTCAAGAATTTGGGTTAGATCCTACCAAACATTATTTATTGTTGATCTCAAAAGTTCCTTATTAATCTACAATCTCTCTCATAATAGATTTTGATTTGGGAGTCATTGAGACATGTGCTATGGTCATCATAATCCCTTCAGAGACTTATTTTTTGAGAATTTACTCCAGAATAAGTGTACCTTGATCCACCTCATCTTCATGATCAAGTATTATTATATCAAAAGAATGGGTGGTGTTTGAGACTTCCTAACCTTATTCAATTTCAATTTGGTCCATTAAATACTCCAATATATCCTTATTTTGAACAAACTTTCTTGATTTCATTTTGTCCATTTTCTTCCTTCCCATATATTGCTTTAGAGGAGTATTAATCAATCATTCTATGTCTACCTTTCCTTGCTTGCAATAATATCCATGGAAGAAATTGATAGTACAACCGATTTTTCTTCGCTTGAGTACTGGTAAGAATAAACCATCACCACTTTAGGGACCTCATCTTGCTATTTTTTTGAATATTTATTGGTTTATATTTCACCTTTGATTTCTCTTCCAATCACATTTGACTACTCTACAAAACTTTCTAAATTTCGCTCCAATTTTCTTTTTTATCCAACCATTCAATTTCTAAACTTAGATGATGCACATATGGAGAATATTCAATTACAATTGTTGTATTATAAATTATATGATGGGGATCATACTTCCATACCTTACCTAATTCAAATTTTAGAGATTCTAACATTTTTTTCAACAATTGGAGAATGTTAATTTATTTTTGACTATGAAAGAAAATGATTCAATAGGTAGGGTTAAAAAAGACTTATGGTGTCTTGAACCAAAATGTATATGATCATAATTTAGTCTATGTTAAATATATTTTAAGGAAAACATATTAGGATTTAGGGACATTGGTGGAATAAGTGGCTTGATCTCAACTCCATAAATTATAATGATAATATGATCTTCAAATATATGCCAGTTTCCTTATCCTCTACTATCAAGACACAACTGAAACATTTCTCGACAAAGGTTTTGAATCCCTCATTCTTAGCATGTTTTGTCATAATAAGGGTCCATTCAATTATAAATGGGGGTTTGATTCCAATTAAAGGTTCTCCAAGTTCAAGTGTGCAAAGTTGGCTGATTGGAAATATAATAAGAGATACATTAGATAATACCGATCTCTAAAATATTTGAATGAGGAAAATTGAGTGAGCTAATTATGAATGATATTTGAGATATATTTAGCATAATTATATTGTTAGAAACACTAAACCAAACACGAGAGAGAAGACATAATTAAACTAGAAATTAAACAATGGAAATCACACACAGTACACAGAGATTTACCCTAGAAATCCTTAATCGGGAAAACAAAAATTCCTTGAGCGACTCATGTTCCTTTGTATTAATCATTCAATGAATAAAGAGTTACATGAAAATTGATCTAAAATACCATATTATTATCTTTAATTCAACCTCATGAGGATAAATCCCCCTACATTTTTAAAGAGGTGGTACTCCTCTATTTCAAATAACATAAAACAAAAAACAAAATGCATGAGAGAGGACCAAGATTATTCTTGAAAGAAATATTCACATACAAAGAATACCTGAGAAGGGACTAATTATCTTATAAGAAGAAAATATTTACACTATGTTACAAGATTATAAACCAAAAGAGTATGCAGTAAAATAGGACGACATTTCCATCACAACATTCATCAAAATCGAACACAATATTAAACAAAAGGGAAACCAAAGTATGGTACGCATATAACATAGAACTCTAAATGATCATCTCATTAAAACCAATAAAGAATCCAATAGACACACATAAGAAATTTCGTGCTTATATTCAAAGTCTTAGGAAATCAATAATGTTATGTCCCAAACTAGTTCTTTGGGAACCTCAAAAAATAAAACAGTATTGTCTTGGGTTACAAATAAAATAGATTTCTTTTGTCCTTCAAAGAGGACTGGGATGGGGCTCCCACAGACCATGAAATGAAAGAGAGACCTATAATAAAAAATATAAACAGTCAAGGGTCAACCTTGGATTTCACATGTTATCTGGAACATAAAAGGAGAAATGACAAATGACTGAAGAAGAAAAATGTCAAGGGAAAGAACAAGGTTGCTACTTGACTTACTCTGATGGAAATATTCAAACCCCCCATTTACTTGCTTTCTAAAATGTCCTTTGTATATGGTTGGTGTTCTTTTGGAGGTGGCATAACCACCATAACTGCTTCATGTTGATCTAACTCGATGATATTGATTAATTCTTTTCTTAACCACACTTCTATGTAATCCCTCATTGGAGAAATCATTATTTTGTGCTTAGTTTTTATATCAAATAGTTCATTCTCCATTTCTCTTAAATCCATACTTAATTGGTGCAACGTGTCCTCAATATCAAAATTCTTATTAATATATCAAACAAGCCACCTTTCTATCACATCTTCAGAGAATTCAATTGAGTCATTAAACTCATTTTCCTATGCAACTTTTAATACTTCAAGTTGTTCCAATAGTTTCTATTTATACATAATTATAGTGTCCATTAATATATTAGGGCCATCTAATTCTTTTGTAAGATCAAAATTTTTTAGGAACAAGTCATTTTTTTGTTTTGTTTTTGTTTTCAGAACATCTAATTCAGACAAAAATTAACTTAAACTTTTAATTTATTTCATCCAACAACGTTAATTTGCTTCATTCAAATACTAGATGGAAGGTTTTGTTATCTTCTGTGGGTGTCACTTAAACTTGAAACTTTTTCCACAAACTTTCCCACAACCTCCTTGTAAAATACTTCATCGTTCTCTAGATCCTTTTGGAGATATTCTCTAAAATGCATAATCCTTTTTGAAAAACTAGTTGAACTTTGTGCTAGCTTCTTGATTTCATGGATTAGGTCTATTCATTTTTTGAATTCCATCGCCAACGTATTTTCTCACAGCCAGAAGTAGACTAGAGCAACCTTTCAACTTATTGTTGCTTTCTGGGATGTATTCAAGGGTAAGTGTTGGTTGAATTACAATTAAAGGCTCAACAAACAATGGTTTTAGAATTAGAGCTTTCTCTAATTCCTTTATTGTTTCTTATATAATTAAATTTTCTTTCTCAATATTAAAATAGATTCTTTAAGTTCTTCCTTGGTTTCCTCGTGAAACTGTACAATTTTTGAGGGTGCAACCCCATGGAAATCAATCTCTGAATTCCATTTTTCAGACACTTTCTTATTTTTCATGTTAACCTTCTCTATTAATTTTGTTTTGGTATTTTTATGGTAGGTCATGTGGTGAACTGTGACAGATTCTTCTTCAAATATATTTGGTTCTCGGGTAACGAGAGCTTCAAAAATTTCTTGAGTTTCCAGTAGTTGTTGTTCTAAATAGATGGGTTCTTTTAAAAGTTCTTCTACATCCATAGATCGGGGAATTTCTTAAATTTCAGGTATTTCCAGTCCCATTTTCTGAGTCTCTCTCTTTATTTTAGTAGAATTATGCACAACATAATATTTTTCCAAAATTTTCTTCTTATGGTCTTTGTCACTGCCATCATCTGAATTTTTGATAGGTATTTTTCTTGTTTCCAGACCGCTAATTCTAGGTTTTGTTTTATCAAGAGTACTTCTCTGTGAAACACTGGGTGAACTGGGGTTTTTGTTTGTTGCTTCTATGCCATTTTGTCTATAAGAATCATTAGTGCTAGCTAATTATTTGATATCATTTAGGGATTCATCGATTGATTTCTTAGGGAGATTTTGATTGTCTCTTCCTCCTTCTTTGAACTGCTTATACTTATAGAAATAAGAAGAGTATCCCACCAGGGTCATATGTGCAGAAAATAGGTGTAGCGTACCCAACCACCCTCAGGCTGGCCACGTTAATATGTGACGTACCCAACCACTCTATTCCAAAAAATCACTTTTGAACTGATCTCGAATTCTAATAATAATTAATTCGAAAAATAATCATGAAAGACCCACATGCATTAATCAAGATCCATGATAAAACATAAAATAAATAATGTTAAGAACCAAACATCAATATAGCATAGAAAAACCTCAGGAAAAGTACTCAATGCCTTGAAAAAGAGATAATTTCAGATAATAAGCCTCTTCGAGGGGGTAACCTCCTTTTACCCCACTTAAATGTTCAAGTACAAGATGTCAAATTACAAGATGATTCAAAATGAAAATGTGTCCTTGGTATATATAGGAGACTAGGATATAATTACAACTAATGGCCTAAAGGTGACATAAATAAAATAACATTACTATGCCCCAATTAAGGGTATTAGGCCAATTTTAGGTCTTAACATGCCCCTCCCTTGAGACAAGTGTTTGTCCCTTAATGCTTGAGTAACTCTGGATGCTTAGTATAAAAGACTCATCTTCCCAGGAGGAATCTTCAGTAGGTTTCCTCCATTTAATGAGATACTCTGAAATGGATGTATTCCTCGGTGGCGAATTCTTGTGTTAGTGATGGCTGGCTCCAATATGATTTTTCCTTCCTCGTCAAGTTACGGCAATATAGTTTGAACTTCCCGGATCTTGTCACCTATATAACCTTCTTTAAGCATGAAACATGGAAAAGCTGGGTGTACTTTCTATTGAGAGATCTCTGAGGCTGACTCAATTTAATACCCATAGTACCAATATTTTACAACAACACTTGCAGGTCCATAGTACTGGTGATGAATTTATTTGTATTCTTGGCTTGCTTGAGGGACCTTGTTTGTAGTTTGTGATCTTAAAACAGTGAGCCCCTACTTCAAAACTTCTTTCCTCCCGATGTTGATGCAGCCTTTGTTGTTTCATCTTGATTAAGGTAGCATGAATGGGGTTGTCCTTTAAGATTTGGAGAATTTGTTGTTGATTCTGCGATGTGATCTTCCATTCCTTGAACCTTAGATTTTTTCTTTTAGAGAAAAGTGATGGGAAGGAGGGTGGTATCCATAAAGTGCCATAAAGCATGGTACATTATGAAAGGAAGTGTTATACCACCGATACATATAGGTAACATTTGAACCATTGTTTTAGGGAGACAAAGCACTTGAGTAGCCTTTGAGACATTTGTTCACTATCTCGGTTTTCCATCAGATTGAGGATGATGGGATGAGCTATGAGCCAATTGAGTACCCAAACAAGAAAATAATTGTTCAAAAATGTCAGTGAAGATGGGATCTCTGTCATACAATAATCTTTAGGATGCCATGCTTAGCTTTTGAACTATTTCCATGAATCGGTGGAAACTATACTGGCTTTGGAGGGATGAGAGTGCACAAAATTCTGCATACTTGGTCAGAAATCTATCAACAATCATGATGACACTCTTTCCTTGATTTTGGTAACCACAGTGATGAAATCCATGGAAACCCTCCTCCCAGCGGTGACTTAGGATGGATAATGGTTTGTAAAAAGGCAGGGGTCTTAATTGTTTCCACAACTTTTTGTTGGCAAACCACACATTCTGCCACAAACCTTTGAACATTAGTTTTAAGGCATCCCAAAAAATCCTTCTTGACTCTATGGTAGATTTTCAAAATCTCGAGTGCCCTCCTCTGGAGATGTGCAATTCAATAGTACCTTTTGAGTTGGTAGTTCTTACATAAATATAGCGATCTTTGTACCATAGTGAATCGTTTTCCATGTAAATGTATATCGATGCCTTTGGAATCTTTTTGCAACCTTTGAATGAGAGTCACACTTTTAGTCATTTTCCATTCATCCTTGCTTCTATTATCTGTCGGGTTGGATGATGAGATAGCACAAAGAAGGCCTCAACATCTTCATCCTTTCTTGAGAGTGCATCGCCACAACATTTGCTTCCTTTTTTATAGATGATTTCAAGTCATAACCCAACATCTTTTTAACCCATTTTATTTGTTCTTAGAAGATAGTCTTTGTTCCAGAGCATTTAAGATATATGTGTTACGTTTGACCTTGAAGTGCCTACCTATTAGGTAAGGGCATAATTTCTTCAATGCATATATTGCCATCATTTCCTTCTCATAAATGGGTTTGTGTAAGTCCCTTCAGCAGTGGTCATTTCCAAAAGCGGGGGCCTTCAACTTCTTGCATTAGGACAACACCAATTCCATTTCAGGAAGCATCACATTCCAATGAGTTTTGTGAGTCACGGAGTGGTTAAGACGGGGAGCTTTACACATCACCTCTTTAAGAAGTTGTTCCATTTGGTGCCTCACGGGAGTCCATGAAAATGCATCCTTCTTAGTTAGTGTGGTTAAAGGTCTTTATTCTTCTATGGATTCCGTTCAAACTTGCGGTAGTAAAGCATCGACAAAAGAATCTCTAAGATTTTTAATGTTTTAGGAATCGACCGGTCCATCATTGCCTTAATATTGTTAGGGTCTACCTTGACACCTTCATGATATACAATATGACCCAAATACTCTACCTCCTTTACTCCAAAAACATTTGGATGGTTTGGCATATAGTTGTTGATCCTTTATTAGTTGTAGCACCTTGTCAACATGTTGCACATGATCCTCCCAAGACTTGCTATAGATTATTATATCATCAAAAATACTAACACAAATTTTGAAGGGAAGGGGCTTGAAAATGGAATTCATCAACCCTTGGAATGTGGAAGGTTCTGTGGGCCAAAAGGCATGTGCAAAAATTCATAATGGCCTTCATGAGGTTTGAATGTTGTTTTTGGGAGTTATATTCTTCCTTCATTACAGTCGATGATACCCTGAATGAATATCCAAATTTGTGAAATAGTTTGCTCCATGTAGTTCATCTAACAATTCATCAATGGCGAGAATGGAAACTTATCTTTAATAGTGATCTTGAGCTCTCTATGTCACATTTTATACGCCATGGGCTATCTTTCTTAAATACCATTACCCTTTGAATTGAGTAAGAACTTTGGCTAAGTCTAATAATGCAGTGATCTAACATTTGTTCAACCATGCGCTCAATTTCCTCTTAAAGGCATAAAGAGGGTGTCACGTATGGCACGATGTTAGGAGGAACACTCTCGTTAATTAGGTGAATTTCATGATCTGATTTAATTAGGTGGGGAGACCTTTGGGAATATATTCAAATGCTTTGAATGCTTATCAATGACCTTTGGAGATCTTGAGGAATAGATGGCTTAGATGTTTTGAACATCCCTGAGTGAGCATAGTTGTGCAATAATTCCTTGATGCCCCTTTTTCAATAATTTTGTCGTAACGTTAGAGCTTATCACCTTCTGCAAGACTACTGTGATACCTCTTAACTCAATTTCTTTTCAATACAATGAAAATTTCATGAAAATTCTTGAAAATTAAAACCCTTTGTTCCTAATAGTTGTAACGATTAGATTCCTAGTACCACATCGCACCACCCATGGGTATAGCAATTGGACCTATTCATTACATATTCCCCATAGTAAGATTGATCTTGTGCATTTTCACGAGAACAGGTAGTAGTTCCTCCATCACACCCAATCATTACTTAAAACTTTGTATTTGGATATACAAAGCAATTGAGATCTTTGGCTAATTTATAGTGAATGAAATTATGAGTACTTCGAATCAATTAGGACTATTACCTTTTTCTTTTGATGTATCCTTCGATCTTGAGGGTTTGAGGAGTGCTAGTCCATCAATGCATTACCGCGATATAGAGTAGAGTTAACTCTTCAGACAAAAATTGCTTCTACGTTTTTTCATCTTGAGATGGTTCTTGTTCTTGTTCTTCTTCCTCTTCACAATCTATGTAGAACCTTCTCACCACACTTATGTCCCTTCGTACTTCTTTGTCACAATTAAAGCATAAAATTTTTTGTTTTTCTTTCCTCCAATTGTTGAGGTGTCAACCTTGTAGGTTTAGGTGTTTTGAGGAGGAAAGGAGAATTGTTCTCTCTATAGATGTTAGGATAGGTCCTTCTAGTAGCCATAGCCATATTTTGCGCCGACATTTCTTGCCACCTTAAATGCATTCTCAATGATTTGGGTTCCCATGTTGAACCTCATGTGAATGTACTCTTTAAATTTCCTATGAATACATCAATCAAGTGCTCATCTGGTTACCTTATATTCCAATCTTTGGAGAGTTCTCAATGTGCTGCAGTAACAAACCCTTTTGCTTGAGATTTATCAATTGGCTAAAAGAGGTATTGTGCTCCTTGTATCCTCATGGTGTGCTATCATTTCTTCAGTGAAAATTGTCAAGTGGCCAGTTTCAAGAGAAAAGCCATCGATACCAAACAAATTGATTAGGTTCTAAATATAAAAAATAATTCATACCTTTGTGTATGTGGCACATTATGGAGATCAAATGGTGCTCCATCACGAGTATCCATGTGATTGGGTCCTTGCCATCAAACTTCCTCATATCAATCTTAAAGACGTGGTTGGTATTCAAACAAAGGTTGGAGTTTCTCAATTCTTGATTCACCAGCCTTGTGTCCTCATCATGATTTCATGGGATGCATTTTCACTTCGGTGTCTTCTCTGTTACAAAACAAACTATGATCTTAGCTTCCATTGAATCCATCTTAGTATCCAACAGCTCTTGAATCCATAAACTTAGCTTCCATTGGATCTATCTTCTTTTGTAGTTCATTTTATGTCCCTAGCATTTCTTCACCTTCATCAAAAGAGTCAATTAGAGGCTTGGTGAGTGGCATGTTGGCCAAGTATCCTTTTGAATCTTGATTTTGAAGTTCACGCTAGACAATATTTATTTTGTTCTATCTCCCAAGTTTCAGACCTTAAGATGAAACTTTCTTTTAGGTAGTTCTCTGATATTTCTTCTCTACGTAATGCCACAGGTCTGATCAAAATTGGATGTACCAGGTGGAATTTATGTGCTCTCACAACTTGCCCGATTTTTTGGCCTTTGCCACAGGTCTGATCAAAATTGGATGTGCCAAGTGGAATTTATGGTAACTTCCTCACAACTTGCCGATTTTTGGCCTTTCCAGGAGATCTCACTTGTATAGAATGCCCCGCACAAAATAATTGATATAAAATTATGAAACTCGTACCCAAAATACTACAAACTTTCCACGATCCAATGAAACTAGTCCCACTCAATTTGGATACTCTAGAAAGAAGTTATGATTGTTTTACCTGGAACACCTTCTTGAGACTAGTCAATATGACTAGTCAGATACCCTATCTTACACAAGGTGTATCTACAAATTTAAGATGACCCAGAAGTTGAAATTTTTACCACAGATACCTTACTAATTTCTGTAAATGGCCTCCAGAGTGCAGGGTCTAAAACGTTACAACAAATATTTTATAGTGAAAATTCCGCAATGACTCATTTCAGGATGATTCCAGAAACCTATCTTGTACAGGCTGTATCTCCGAAAGTATAATGCCTCAGGAGTTGAATTTTGAACCCAACGTACCTTGATCCATCTACTAAATATCATCCAAGACATTCCTTTTGAAACATTGTAGAAAAACAATTATAGCAAAAATTCCACGATGTCTCAGATGTAGCATCGAAACCCTAAGACCTTGAGCTCTGATACCATATGTTAAGAACCAAACATCAATATAGCATAGAAAAACTTCAGGAAAAGTACTCAACACCTTGAAAAAGAGATAATTTCAGATAATAAGCCTCTTCGAGGGGGCAACCTCTTTTTACC
>SNQJ01S0060431.1:99503-111795 GCA_010110895.2 Picea sitchensis
GCTTGTACACATAAATGATTGAGCCCCGTGGTGGCTCAAGTTAAAATAAATGAACTATGAGTTCATCGACCTCGGGCATAGTTTCACGTGTGAGTGTCGACACTCCCAGTCATTCTAAGTCTCCTGGAAGAAGGATTTTTTTAAGCTCAGGAGAGGTAGTGCATGTATGCACAGGCTCTCTGCGAGGCAGGTAGAGACCGAGAACCTCTTAGGTTCTAGATTTGATGAATGAGCGCAAGGGGTGCACGAAAGAATTACTCTAAGTGTTAAGTTCAGGAGAAATAACACAAAGTGACTAAGTATTTTAGAGATGACGAAGCTCATGAAGGATAGAAAGATTCAAGTCTTGAAAGGAAATATCCTTTCGTTTGTAAGACGATTGGATGAGATTATTTCGGGAGGAGCCAAAGCTCTTCACGATCATCGGATCTGGAGAAGGAATGCAGATGTTAATACTTCGAGCCCTTTGGACTTCGCGGGTTCGACGAATTGGGTATATTCGTTGTACATGAGGTGAATCCCCTGAAGTCCCAAAGTCAATATGGGTCGTAGATATGAGTATTCTCAGGAGCTATCCCAATAATTGAATATACGATGTAGTCAAACTGGTTTTGATCGCTTCAGGAGGACAGGGGAATTGTAACGTCAAAAATCCTGAAGTCCCAGAGGTCAGAGTCCACCTGAGTTGTTGATCTTAGAGGACAGGTGTTAGAAGATCTGACACTCTGGAAGGATTGCACTTTGGAGGTTTGCGATTGTGAGTACTTGGGAACTCGTCGAAGAACTAGAGCCTGAATTTTTCGTGGGACGTTGATCTGGAAAGGGATAAGGGACTGCCGATCCCTCTCACATCACTTTGAAACTTTGCCAGTTCAGAGTTCGGGAGAATTGGCGAGTGGTGAAGTGAAAATGCCTGAAGCACTGAATTAGACACATGTTGTCTTGGAATCTGGTCATAGTCCACGGTCGTATGTGATTGTAGATGGAGGGAAGGGGCTAGGCCAAAAATTCAAATAAGAAGGCTGAATGTCGAATTCCCCGTTAGCCTATGATTTAGTCGAGGACCAAGTCTAGTCGTTGGATTGGTTGGTGGTTGAATTTCTGCCATAGAATTAGGAACAATGGAGGTTTTTAGATATCAAAGAACTGAGGGAGAATCATATTGATTCGGACCCACGTGGAAGCCCCATGGTCCTGACCAATGAACACCCGCAAAACTTGAGAGAGGTATATCTGCCAGCTCTGAGCTCAGTTTTGAGCATGGATACCGTGGCTGGAAAGCTCTAAAGGATAAGAATGTGATAGAGACCTCGAATGAAGGATTTGAGATAGTTAAGGAAAATGAAATTATGATGCCCCACTACTTAAAGGATCACCTAGGGGTCGCGTGTGTTACAAATTGGTATCATAGCACGACAACAAAACTTGGTCAGCTTGGGCTCATGCATGAGTCGTATGAAAAAAAAAATTAGAGGACTTTAAGGGGTAACACCCTATCTTACCCCATTCCTGAGAAGATTAGTAAACCTCTACGGAAGAGAGGAATGAGATATTTTACTGTTGATAGATGTTTTGGAAATTTGCACTATATGTTGCTAATGTTTCTAAATAAAGAAGATGATTTCACTTTGCAATCGTATGTGTTGTTGTATAGACATAAGATTGGGTTACCAAGGATAGGATGAGCATGTTGATAATATTATTGCCAAACAAAAATCATTTGCATAAGTTCCTTGAGTAGAAGGATGCAGATTTAAAATACAGTTGGGAGTTTTCCCAATGATATTAAATCATACTAGTCTATGACAAAGGAAGCCTAGAATTTCTTTGGGAAATGATAGTTGATCCTACAGGAGCATGATTATGTTGATGGGAACTAATAGAAAGAATTGGATGTGAATGGATGGAAGGGATCTATAGCAGTAATAATTATTGCTTTAATGAAGGGTTAAACCTTGTATATGTGTATAATCCCTCACGATCAGAGGAATGAGTCTAGTGACCATTCTCTGAAAAGGGGGAGCATGCGCAAATCTCGAGTTTCGAAGGGAACTGAGAAAATAATTTTGTTTATGGGTACACAAATTGCTAGAGAGGGTTTTTCTAATCAAGTTGATAAACGAAGTTGTAGAAATATACAGTGATTGAGTGAGAAATCACAACAACCTCCCTTTCTTGGGGGATAGGAAACTAATCTGCCATAATTCTTGTGGGAGAAGGAGAGTGGCCCCCATCCTTGACTGTTGCTGAATAGAAGGAAGAGTTTTAGGTTTAATGGTTAAGATTGATCTTGACCTAAATATACTCTGGATTTCTGAACTAGGATACTTAGTAAGTAACATAATTCGAAATTGCATTTGGGATTTGAGGGAATAGTCCAAATGATATTTGCCATTAAATTGTTATAATTAAGGTAAAATGATTGACTAAATGTTGATCCTGAATGTGGTAAAGGAAGTGTTGGGGCACTTCTAGAAGCCCATTGGGTCAGCTTGACATCCAATGGTGGATGGTATCCATATAGATATAGTTGGACCCTAGTGAAGGGAATCTAGAAAAGGATTTCCTTGATCGGAAGGTATGTTGATCAAGACCATTTGGAATCTAGATTGGTTGTTTTATCACCGTGGGCATGGTTATAATTTCCCATACTGTATTTATGAGTGGGAAATGTTTTCATGAAATTTGAGGAAAGAGTGTTTTTCTTGCTAGTTGTTATCACATAGAAAGGGAAACATAGTTATGACTATGTCTATTAAATTTCCAGATGGATATATTGTGAATGAATGAAAGCTCTCAACTGAGAAGAAAGCTCAGTGTTGAGTGTCCCTATGAGGCTTGTCATAAGGATGGAAATAATATACTTGGAGGAGGATCTGGGAGTCTGATATGTCCATGTGCATGTATTACATGGAAAGGGGTGCAAGAAATGAGCTTGCATGATGAATGTTTGGCTAGGTTTGTATGTGTCTGAATGCATGGGTTAATGCATTGTGAGGCTTCTTGACATGAAGACATATAGTAATACCAATTAGGTATGAAATATATTAAATGTGCAAGTGATGCACATGCATGATGTAAGGATAAATGTATACTAAAGGCACACTATGACTTCCTTCATGAGTGATATGTAAGGAAAGAATTTCACTTGCCAAGATTGAATGAATACCATGGTTACATGGCTGACTCTACTTTGAAGAATGATAGAAGTTTTTTTTGAGTGACAACTTGAGGTGGATGTATTCCATTCCCTCGGGAAAGAATAATATAAATAAGATGAGAGAATAAATGAGTGAGGATGCTCTATTGCCATGATAAGAGGAAAATGATTATGCCTTTGAGGGTCACGTGAGAATGATTTTGAGAAATCATGAGTTAACATATTTTAAAATAGAGATGTAGGTGGGATGTGAAATATACCTGTGACAACTAACATGTGCTTATGATTATGCATATGGTTAAGCACATCATGGATGTAAGTTAAAAAAACTAGAATATGTGTGGATACATAATTTGGACGCATGAAAAAGATGCATGTTTATATTCCTTATGAAATATTTGGTACCCAGTTAAAGCCAAACCAAGGTTGAGGCTATCACAGATAGTGAAGGATATGCAATGAGGAAGTTGCATGCTGAAGAAGTTCCCTGTGGAGGAACTGTGTGAAGATTCTGTCAGGAGAACAAAGTCACAACCTTGTTGACTAATGAGAATTAAGCAATGAGATACAATATTGTATATATATATATAAGAATCCTGGATTACATTTGAAAAAAATCATGTAATGAATAGAATATTAATAATGAATCTTGACCATTCTGATAACTGAATGGTAACGTACATGATGCACAGGTTTATGGCTCATTATTGGAAAAATAATTTTCTATTAAAGCATGTTGATGTATCCTAAGAGTTAGGATGAGCTTAATAAAGGATTCTCAAGAAAAGAGAAGAAATATCACAATACAAAGTAGATTGCATAAGTAAAGGGGGAGAAAAGGAGGAACACTTTTATCACCCTAAGAACCCTGAATTGTGTAACAGAGTCGTAGGATTAAAAGAGCAATTGTGGAAACCAGTACAACTGGTAAAAGGAAAATAAACTCGATGAGTATGAATAAGTGAATATATGAGTATGTTTGACTAAATAGGCTTGGTTGAAGCCATGATTAAGGAAAGGAAGTGAAGCCTTGGAGATAACTCAACTGGGTCGAAAATCCCCAGGCGGTGTAGAAAGAATTGGAAGAAGGGGAGAGCCCTCAATTCTTTTTTTGCCGAGTATTATGTTTTTCTCTGGGATGAGAAAGTTGGTACGTTGATGAAAGTAAAAGTTTTTGACACCATAGTGATGATGGTTGTATTACTGTAGAAACAATTGAGATTTTTTTGTGTTGCACTCATGGAAACATTAGGGATAATGTGATGAAGTGCATAAATATATGCTAGGACATTTGAAGAGGTTTTATGGATTTTAATGTTATGATACTTGCATTTTATTTAATATTACAACTAATGTAATTGTAAATATGATGATGCATGCTATGTATAGAAAGGAATTGGAGCCGTTGAGGAAGACAATTGCCAATGATGGATAACCTCAAGCAAAGGATGACCATGAGAAGGCTACAGTTGAAATATTGTTGAAAAGGATGAAGGAGTCCCCATAAAGCACTATTGATGAAGTAAAAATCAGAAAGAGGGTGCTAGCGTCCAAGAACTGGTATAAAAGTGTTCATGCCTATGTTGCACAAGGTATAAAGGGATTTGGTAAGAACCCCTTCTGAAATATTTTATTTTCTTAATGTTATGCAGGAACTTTTGAAAGGAAGTTGCATACCTTGGAGGCCCAAGTAGGGTATGATTAAGGAAGGATAACCTGAATGATGGAGGTGTGAACCTCTGGTACTAAAGACTATTTGTAATCCTTGGAAGAATTCATGAACTGATATGTCTTGAATGCATTGACCAATCAAGGAATGCTTAAAGGAATTCATGTGAAACCTTGAGTTTCATGAATGACGATTTAAGGTTGTGACCGATTTAGAGCAGAAAATATAGTTATGCTAAAATAATAATTATGGACAAAGAATCCATATGGAAATAAGTTGGTTGAATTCCAACACACCTTGGCGAGAGTTCCTAACCTGAAAATAGATAATTTGAAATCGATGCAAGGGTGCATTATGTGTGAATGTGGCCATGAACATTGGCACAATGATTAAATCCACTTAATGTTGAATTGCATCTGGAAAGGTTAATATACTGAATTGATGCATGTGTAAGGAATGAAATTTCATTTTATCTATATCCTCGAATAGATAAAAGTGATTTGATTGTTAGCATGCACAATTTAAGAATTGTTTGTGATGACGTTATAAAGGTGCAGTGAAAATACATGTGCATGGGAAACTAACAATTTGTTTGGCTGATTGACGTTGAAAGTGCAGGAAGAAAAGAGTCTTGGATATGGCAGTGCTATAAGTCCATAAGGAAGACTAATTACCTATTGAGACAAACCACAAGGAATGGTATTTTCTTTGAAGCGAATGCATTTGATTGTTAGTGTGCATAGTCCTGAAACTGTTTGTGAACCACTGCAAGTGTGCAATGAACATATAATGTGCATGAGAAATAACAACTTATTTGGTTGACGAATGTTGGAATTGCAGGAAGCAAAGGGTATTGGATATGGTAGTGTTGTAATCCCATAAGGAAGACCAAAATTGCATGTTGAGCCAAACTTCTATGGGAAGGAAAGTCCCATAATTGGTGGATCTGGTTCCATGCATAACATATATGAAAATAAATGAGGAAATTGGAAAATCTATGGGTGATAGATTTGCAATAAAATTATGAAATTTAGAATTTATGATGATGTCTCATGAATTTATGAATATATGTGATACAAGTCAGAATAAAATATCTGTCCAGAAAGGACATATGAAGGCTATCAAGCTTAAAAGAATGAAAAATGGCTACTGCTGAGCCATGAGAATGTTGTGGTAAGTCATGATTGCCTGAAATATGTTGTGTTGAGGTAACACAAGCCGGAGGGATGCCTCGACTGTAAGGCTCGATGAAGTCTTTGGAATTATTCATGTGAGATAAAACCTTGGAAAGGAAAGATGAATCACCCAAGGAACTATATAGCAAAGAAGGGGATGCTTGAGCCTGGGCCTAGAGGGTGCGTTACCGTAAGGAAGATGAGACTTTGATAGTTCCTGTAAAATATTGATTGGGATCATGCACACAATGGGTATGTCAAGGAAAACAAATTGAGCTTGGATACCAAGAAATCCATTTGGATATAAATCCACAAAATGCGCAGATGAGTATTGTGCTAAATTATGAAATTTTCCTAGAAATTTTATGCAACAGTAAAATGTTTTCACATGAGACTATGATTAATGTGCTTATTTTCCAAGAATTATTGAAGGAAGGTGACGAGGGTTAAGAGTCTGAAAAAGGACCTGACCAAGAAAGAAGATCAATAATTATGAAGTGGCTAAATGAGAAAGGCATGACAGGTGTTACTGAGAAAGAACACCAACGATGATGTTCCTTTTAAGGGGGAGGGGATTGTAACACCCCTATTTCCCCCAACTTGTAATTAATCATTAATTAGGATTACCATGATGCGGTATGGGAACGATGTAATTGTAATATTGTTTGAATTTACAATAATTGACTATGGGGGTGAAGCCTTGAAAGTACTGGCCATGATATCACTAGAGGAAAGAATGTGAAAAATATAAGAGAGGGTTCATTATATCGAATGACCCCAAATTTCCCTTGATGAGGATAACAAACCTCCTCCGGTTCCCAAGGAGGAATCTGTTAATGAAGAAAGGACCGATGGTTGAACCATCAACCAACCCCATGAATGGAAGCATGGTCTAGCTGCAGAAGGTCATCCCGAAGTACCACAGGGTCATGCAGACCTAGACTGACCTAGGTTTCCTTTTGACAGAAGGAACATGATAGGAGGGATGTGCATGCAAGGCACGTAAGGGAATACATATACGAGTGCAGAATGTGAGAAGCTCTCCAGTGGAGAATGAGTAGAAGGTAGTAAGCTTGATGCTAAGGGAGCATCTGAAAACCTCGTCGAGGTTATGACAAAGAAGGAAATCTATGAGATTATGTAGAGAATGAGACCTGAGAAGAAGGCCGTGAGCTTGATGCTGAGGGAGCATCTGATAACCCTTGCATAAGATGTGAAAGAGAAAGGATAGTTGAGAATTAACATAAATTCCCTGGTGATATCATGGCTTGGCACGGGGGTGAACAGAGCGCTAAAAATGAATGCCTCTGAGCCTATGGTTGGGTGGAAAGGCGAACACCCACAGTCATTTAGTTGGCTGCAATATGTAATAGATAAGTATTCTCATATCCTGTGTAATTGAATTGTAACTATAGATTAAAGTTGGATATCCTATGAATGTTTTTTCATGGATGTTCATGTTTTCTTAATGGTTATACTGTATCCCTTTAATTCTGTCTGATTACGTATTTAATCGACTAAGGAATTATCTGGCTTGTACACGTAAATTCTTGAGCTCCATGGTGGCTCAAGTTAAAATAAATGAACTATGAGTTTGTCAACCTTGGGCATAGTTTCACATGTGTGTGTCGATACTCCCAGTCGTTCTAAGTCTCCTGGAGGAAGGAGTTTGTTAAGATCAAGAAAGGTAGTGCATGTATGCACATGATTTCTGTGAGGCAGGCAGAGACCAAGAACCACTTAGGTTCTAGAGTTGATGAATGAGTGCAAGGGGTGCGTAGAAGAATTTATCTAAGTGTTAAGTTCAGGAGAAATAGCACAAAGTGCCTAAGTATTTTAGAACTGACGAAGCTCAGGAAGGATAGAAAGATTCAAGTCTCGAAAGGGAAGATCCTTTTGTTTGGAACACGAATGGAGGAGATTAGTTTGGGAGGAGCCAAAGCTCTTCGCGATCGTCAGTTATGGAAAAGGAAAGTGAATTTTAATCCTTCGAGCCCTTCAGACTTCGTAGGTCCAACGAATTGGGTATATTCATCGTATAGAAGGTGAATCCCCCAAAGTCCCAAAGTTAATCTGGGCCATAGATATGAGGATTCCCTGGAGCTATCCCGACCGTCAAATCTATGATGTAGTCAACCTGGTGTTGACCTCTTCAGGAGGACAGGGGCATTGCAACGTCAAAACTCTCGAAGGTCGAGAGGACAGAGTCCACCCGAGTCGTAAATCTCAGAGGACAGGTGTTAGAATATTTGACACTCTAAAATTATTTCACTTCGGAGGTTTGCGATTGTGAGTACTTGGGAACTTGGCGAAGCACTGAAGCTTGAAGTTTTTGTGGGCCATTGATATGGAAAGGGAGAAGGGACCATCGATCCCTCTCATGTCATTTTGGAACTTCACCAGTTTAGAGTTCAAGAGAATTGGTGAGTGGTGAAGTGAAAACTCCTAGAGCTCGAAGCTCTGAAGCATCAAATTAGGCACCTATTGTCTTAGCGTCTGGTTATAGCCCGTGGTCATATGTGATTGCAGATGCAGGGAAGGGGCTAGGCCTGGAATTCAAATATGAAGGTCGAATGTCAAATTCCTTGTTATCCCGCAAGTTAGACAAGGACCAAGTCCAGTCATTGGATTGGTTGGTGGTTGAATTTCTGCCATAGAATTAGGAATGCTGGAAGTTCTGGGATATCAGAGAACTCAGGGAGAAGCATATTGAGTCAGACCCACGTGGAAGCCCCGTGGCCCCGACCAATGAAAACCCAAGGAACTTGGGAGAGGTATATCTGCCAGCTCTAAGCTCGGTTTTGAGCATGGATACCATGTCTGGAAATCTTTGAATGAGTAGAATGTGATAGAGACCTCGAATGGAGGATTTGAGATAGTTAAGGAAAATGAAATTATAATGCCCCACCCCTTAAGGGATCACTTAGGGTTCATGTGTGTTACACATTAGGTAATGCGTTAAACATGGAGAATAGGGGAAGACAAAAGGATAGAGGAAAGGGATCAGGGAACCACGAGAATTATAGGAAGGGAAGATCCAAATCCAAACTGGGAAAGATAGAGTGCTGGAATTGTGGGAAGAAAGAGCATTTGAAGAAAGACTGCAAAACAAATTAGTACACCTTTGGCCAACCATTTCAAATTTACCAAAGAAATGTGTCCCAAGATACAAAAGGAGATATAATACATGTCCAGGGTCCCTTATTCATCAACATTTCATAGCTTGTTGTATGCGATGGTTTGCACAAGACTAGATATTTCACATGCAGTGGGAGTTGTGAGCAGGTATATGAACAATCCAGGTAAATAACATTGGGAGGAAGTAAAGTAGATTCTCAGGTAGTTGAGAGGTACTTCTACTCATTCATTATGTTTTGGAGGTTCATAAACTGTTCTACATTGATATGTTGATTCAGATATGGCAAGTGATAAAGATAGCAGGAGGAGCACCACAGGGTATGTTTTTACTGTAGGTGGAACAACAGTAAGTTAGATTTCAAAACTACAAAAGGTTGTTTCACTTTCAACAAAAGAAGAACAATATGTTTCTTCTACAGAGTCTAGTAAAGAAATGATTTGGTTACAAAGGTTTATGGAGGAATTGGGAAAGAAGCAGGAGAATAGTAGGTTGTACTGTGATAACGAGAGTGCCATTCATATTGAAAATAAATCAACCTTCCATTCGAATACTAATATTATATAGCTTAGGTACCACTTCATATGATCCATCTTGGTAGATGGACTTTGAATTTGGAAAAGATACATACTAGCCAGATTCTTGTAGACATGTTAACAAAGGGAGTAACCAGGGAGAAATTGAGTTCTTGCTCAGTTTCAGTTGGTCTTCAAGCATGAAGGTGAAGATGAGAAATTTTCCAAGTCTAAGAAGGATCATAGTCCAGAAGATATAGCAGCGGTAGTTATTGTGATCAGTCTCCAAGTGGGAGATTGTTGGTTGTGGAGCCTAATTATCTTCCTAATTCATAGCTCTTTGTTTTCAGCTGTGTTTATACCCCATGAAGACCGTACACCCCGATAGATTGTGCACCCCTGCACGCGAGCAAGGGGGGCTTGACCACCCTGCAAGGTTCGAGGGTGAAGCCCCAGAAGGAAAAATTGCCTTGTAAATGTATATTCTAATTTCATATTAAATCTAGACCGTTCATTATAAGATCACATATTTGAGGGTAGAAGCTATGTTAGGTTTTTTTTTCCCTAGAAGGAAACCCTCTTTTATGATGGAATTGTATTACAGTTGTGGATTATCGCGAATATTGAATTCTGAGAGAGGAGACTGTGAGAGAAAGAAGAGGAAATTACAATGGGTGTGCTATAGGTTGTATCCCTTCATTTTGCTGGATAATAATAAATGAAGGACCTGGAAATTTCTCTGGTGGACATAGCCCACACTGGGTGAACCACGTATATCTGTGTCTCGATTGTATTATGTATATTATGTCTTTTATTTCCACATTTGTTTTATTTTATTTCTCTACGAGCTTGTTTTTGTAACACACCAAACATTCATTGTGAGCATGCCTACTAATTCATATGAATTTTAACTTCATTGTATGCCTCATGCACTCTAGTGGATTTCTGTTTCAATTCACCCCTTTTTTTTTATGTTGTAGCTGGTTGTCCTTGAATTCCTTCAGATCCTTGCTACCTTGTGTGCTCCCATTTCGGTCATCTGCACTATTGTTCCCTGGTTTGAATACTTTCCGTCCTAGTTTCACTTGGCCATTCTGCAATCCAACCAATGTACTCAATTTGCAGCAGCTCTTTTTGGGTAGTTTTTATAGAGTTATTAACCCCCTAACCCTTGGGACATTATCTCCTAGAGGTCACCTACCCAATTAACCCATTTTCATCATCTTCCCACTATGTTTATAACCTAATATCCCTTCGGTCGACGTTGTCCTTCCTCAAGCCTGCAACCGAATGGGTTGGTCACCATTTATAGACTGCCAAGTCATGCCACTCAGAAATCCAACCGATGTACTCAATTTGCAGCAGCTCTTTTTGGGTAGTTTTTATAGAGTTATTAACCCCCAACCCTCGGGACATTATCTCCTGTGAGTCGCCCTACCCACTAACCCATTTTCACCATCTTCCCACCATAATATAACTCACATCCCTTCTGGCCGACGCTTGTCCTTCCCTCAAGCCTCCTGCAACCGAAGGGGTTGGTTTCCCTTTCTGGACTGCCAAGTCATGACTGGGTCACTCTATTTGTGTGCTTATGTCATGACCGAGCCTAGAATCTCCCTTTTTTGGACTTGGTTGCAATGTATGAGACCTCACTTTGATTTCTCTAGGTTTAGTATTGAGAAGCATCCCAAAGATAAGCATGAATATCTTCATCCCATTAATAATATGGAATTATCCTCAGAACTTGTAAATCCCTATAAGAACCAATCCATTTCGATGGGAAAGGGGAGAAAGAACTAGCAAAGTTACTCTGTCTTTTTAGTGGCAAGGCTTGGGAAAGGAGCTTGGAAGAAATACATCTCTTCAATTTACACCTATAAGTTTTAATATTGCTTACTTGATTAATAGAAGATATGATGGATGTTTCCCTTTAAATGATTTTTCATGTAAGTTTGAGTGTTCGTTGGTAGAGAATTGATATATTTGTAGATTATAACATATTATCAAGTTTAGAAGCATCATTTGCTCGTATATTTGTTCTTGTCTTAGGTGTAGGAAGAGCCTAAGGGATTTGTTCTCCTGCAAGGTATAAAATTCCTATAACAGACTAGCAACCATACTAGGGAAATTTCCTCTCATGTTCCTTCCTTCCTTCTTTACATGCTTTATTTCCGAGATCTTTTACCCATTAAAATGTCTTGACCTAATTTCCAGAATTTGTTATGCCCTTTCCTGAGTTGAATTGAAGAAAACACTATCTTGGATATGATAGATCTTATCCCAAATATAACGTTTTCTTTGTTCTCTGCGTTGGTTGCAACTTCCCCATCCAGACAGAGCGACCAAAGCCTTCCCGATCATGGTTTTCATCATTTGTAGCAGCGACCAACTCTACTCCCAAGTCTACCAGGAGAAACCATACTCTTCAGTCGCATTGTTTCACTTGCTAGGTCGTGTTAAGCCCTAATATTGGCCCATTACCCCTTAATTGGGAGACATTATATTAGTAATGTTATTTTATTTATGTCGACTTTAGGCCATTAGTTATAATTATACCTCCTAGTCTCCTATATATACCAAGGATACATTTTCATTTTGAATCATCTTGTACTTGAACATTTAAGTGGGGTAAAAGGA